>SRQH01000024.1:0-84756 GCA_018360345.1 Claviceps sp. LM84 group G4 | reverse complement strand
CCCCCCCCCCCCCCCCCCCCCCCCCCCCCCCCCCCCCCCCCCCCCCCCCCCCCCCCCCCCCCCCCCCCCCCCCCCCCCCCCCCCCCCCCCCCCCCCCCCCCCCCGCTTTGGAAGTCCACGCGCATACCGGCAGGAGTGGCAGACTGTGTGCTGTCGGCTCGTACAACGAGGGCATCGAGTTCGGGGAGCCATTGAGGCCATGATGATGCAAAGGCGACAGATGCACACGAGGAGAGGCATAGGGCCACTTGCACCAACGACTGTGAGGGACGCATGGCGGCTGTTCTGCGAGAGGACCAGACAGAAGATCCAAAGGCCGTCTGCGAAGCGCAGGCGCCAATATGAATTCGGTGGAGGGACGAGGTCAAGCGGCACGACTTGTCTGTATGTCAATGGACAAGAGAGTGTGGTCCTTCTCTTTGTATAGGTAACAGTAGACTGTAGACCGCCCGCGCCGTTTCTACGTATAGCTCGGCTATTTTGCAACGATTTTCTATAACGATCGTTTGAACGGGTCGGCCCACGGTCGGTTGGTCGTTTAATTTAGTCGAGGAAGTTTGGCCGGCCGTATGGTCATTGGTGATGGACCAAGGAGGTTGACCGTTGTTCAGTGGACCGAAAGGGGTGGAGAAAGCGAATGTCGAGACGGTGCTTCAAAAATGCGAGACAGCTGATACAAAGCGAGAGACGGAAGATAAAAAACAACGACGCCGGCTTACGTTTCGACTTCCCCCCCTCGGATGCTTGGAGCAGGAGAGCGTTTTGGGGGAGAAAAGTGCGAACGGACTCGATATGATGTCTAACTGAGACTAAAAGCAAGCATATGTACAGCACATGAGAGGCGCCCGGCGCAGCTGTAGGTACTGTAGGTACTGTAGCCTGTACAATGTGTACATACAACCCTGGACTCTGGAGTCTGGAGGGCTGGAGCGCCCCCTGACGGCCGAGTGACGGAACGGCGTCAGAGGGCACCATTGGCATTGAAACCACCGGTTGACAGTCGAGGCATGAATGATGAGGGGCCGGCACAGGCCCTGCTTTAGGCCCATCGGCCGCGCCGCCCCGGCAAAGAGTACATGGAGTACCTATGTACATACATGTATATTCGTATCGCATTCGCAGCCGCCGGCCAGTCAATCCTCTTCTTACCCTCGGTTGCCTTGCCACGTCTCTCCGCATCTGATATGTAACGCATGCTCGTGGCACTGGCATTGTCCTGTGTCGACCTAGGGCCCAGGATGGCCCTCGTTGTCTGGACTTGCCTGGACTTGCCTGGACTTGCCTTGGAAGTTGGGACCTTGACTCTTGATGAGTCTTGACTCTTGAGTAGCGGGAGAACCACGCGGCAAGAGTCGGAGACTCGGAGTCAAGACAAGCGTGCGCGGTGGAGACCGTCTCACCCAAGCGCGTGTGACGGGTTAAAAAAAGACAATGCTGCACAGCCTTCTCAAGTTCTCCGACTTTCTCGCGAGTCGCCAGTGGCCACAAGGGGCACAGCCCAGCCCATGGCACGACGCACGTGACCTCGTGTTCTTCCCGGTCCACCAATCGACGGCTCCACTGCTCCAACTCCAACTCCGCACTCCTTCCCGCGTGCCCTTGGGGTTGCAGGGATCATACATACATAGATGGAAGTTGTCGCGTTCTCAACGACAGGCAGCGAAGACTTGTTCACAACTTACATTTTGGAAAAGACAATATGATACTCCGTGGATAGACGCAACTGCAGCTTGCAACAGAGGACTTCATGTGGCAGACCGCACATGCTGGACGGAAGCATAGCGTATCATGACGACGGCAACTCACATGACGGTTACACTACCAGTACCAACCTTGTGTTCGTAGTCGTACGCATCTCATGGATGGCCTTGTGGCCTTGTCCAATAGCCTCAGCAGCTGGTCATCTTTGCATTCTGATTAGTTAATAGAACCTGCTACATATGCGCAACTATGATCTGGCTGTTCTTTTTATGATTGCCATCTCTAGACTCTGATTAGTGAATCTGCCCTTTCAGCCTGTCCTCCACTCCTTCTTCGCATGTTCCTGCATATTCCATGTGCCTCCGGCCCTACGACCGATTGTGTCTGACTGGTTGCAATAACCAAGGTACATAGTCGTCCTTTTAAGGCAGAACCATGTGTCATTCGCCGCGGGCCGCATGACAGTGAGAATCTTAAAAGGCCAAGTAATGTCTCAAACACTTGTAGACATTAACATTCCAGAGAGAATGCAATCATTAGATACATATCAAATTCGTTGAATTCAGGTTTAATCCACAGACACGTTAATCCACAGACACGCTGAGAAATCTACGAATACTGAATTTTAGTCTGCATGGCTTCACATTAACTGTCCAAAAAGGCATGCCTGCTTGCGCTCCGAAATATATTGTCAACTATCTCCATCTCTGCAGCATGCATAGGCACCAGACATTGCTTTAATCTGACCAATTGAGATCAATTGAAGTGTCTCGCCATCGTATACTACTCACGCTTGAAATGGCCCCTTTGCAAACGGCACGTTGAGTTGACATATTTGGATTTGCAAAACGATAGAAGGCATTCATCAACTGCGTCCGGCATTGCTCGTCACAGACTGCAAGTAATCCAAAAGAAAGGTATGCTCGGCGGGTGAAATCGGCATCTCGCCCCCTCTGGACGCCAAAGACGATATCCTAGACCGTGGCGGCTCTCTAGGTGCTACTTCTTGCATAGTCGGAGGATGTTGCTGCTTGCCAAACAGAGACAGGAGCTGGTTCTTCTGTTCGCGCGAGCCGTGCGGCTTCTGGTGAGTATCGGCAGCTTGAGATGTGTGAGATACTCCAGGTCCATGCGCGGTGTGCATCGGAGGAGCCTGCTGCGGAGTCAATGGGGACGCTGCCATTCCGGGAGAGACGACGGGCTGAGAAAGGACGGGGCCGCTGAGGTCATTGATATTTTGCCCGCGTTGAAGAATACGGGGTGCTGTACCGAATGGTGACGGGGCATGCTGTGGTTGTTGACGTTGCCGTGCTTGCCGTGGTCGCCGTGGTTGTCTAGGCTGTGACTGCTGCGGCGGCTGCCTGTGAAGATGCGATTGTGAAGATTGATTGACATGTTGTTTGGCGGGAGTCCGAATTTCGTTTCGTGTGGGCAAAGATGAGCTTGGTGTTCGACCAACGTTGGTCTTACTAAATGCCCTTTCCAATGCGTCGGCAAGCTCTTGACCACCACTTTGGTGACTCTCGTTCTCTGGTTGAGCAAGCAGTTTGCGTTCCACCAAATTAGCCGAAGCAGTTGATTGATCCAGTGTGGTGGGCAACTGATAATTCGCTGCAGATTGACTCGAAGGTGCGATGTCGGGAGGGTCTTTCTTGAACATTCCGAAAAGAGTTGAGCGATGTTGATCTGCTGCTGGTTGAAGTGAGGATCCGAGCGACTGGAGTACGCTGGCCTTCTCTTTCTGTTCTGTCTCCGTCCGACCTGGAAATTCAAACGAAACGGCAGGGTTGGTCTGTCTGGCTCTGGGCAAGCCTTGTGTCGCATCCGGGCCAGAGTCTCGTTTGAATGCGTTGAGAAGTGCCAGGGATGCTCCACTGAGTCGCGCGGAGTCAGGGGCAGCCGGTAGCTCATGGCTTGGTTTGGACGATGTCGCCTGACCGGGCGGCACGTTAGATGACGGGTTCGCGGTGCCGTGCTGAGGCCTTTGACCCAAGCCCATCAGAACCGGACCATAAAGCTGTCGATGGTCGAACTGATGTGGCGCGAATGAAAGTGGAAGCTGGTTAACTACCGCAGAGTCTCCCGCAAGCTTTCTATGTGGCTGAGGAATTGGAAATGATGGCGGCGGTCGCTGCTCTTGCTCTTGGATGCCACCATGGTGAAGATTAGTGTGGTGGTGAGGATTGCGAGGCTGCGACACATCAGATGGCAACGCATGCGAAGGGGTATGTGGTGTTTCACCCTGGTGAAGAGCGGCAGCTTCTCGAGGTATGCTGGACTGGAGAATTGATAGAAGGGCGCTGCCCTTGTCCACTTGAGACTCGGGGTGCTGGGAAAGTTGAGGCTGTGGTTGTTGGAGTCCCTGAGTCGGAGGTTGCACCTTCAACAGCCGCTGCAACTCCCTCGTTGCCCCATCCAAGGTCTCAATCGCAGGCACACGAGTCTGTGGCTGAGCTTGAGTGGGCGGTACCATGTCGTCCTCCGTGGTGCCAACCTCGTCGATCACATGTGGCATGAGATGATGAGCGGTACCAGTAGCCCTCTTCTCCTCGATTTTTTTCTGGGAGGCGATCCATTTTTTCAGTGGAAAGAGGAACGGGGCCACCATGTAGAACTTGTTCATAGCCGGCCCAGAATTCTCGTTTTGTGATTGCGCGCCTTTTCTACGAAATGCGGGAAGTTCGGACAATTTGTACCATTGAATCTTGCTGATCTCTTTTCGAGTTCGAGGCTGGAACTTGGTGTCCATCGGTACGTCGCGGAAAACATATAAGCGCAGTTGTTGTTCTCGCATCGCAATCTCAATGTACTTGGGCTTTTTCTCCGTAGGCACGAGACCAGCAGCGCGAAGGTCTAGTCCAGTCTCCTCATACACTTCTCTGACTGCGCAGTCCAAATCGTCTTCGTCCTTGTTGATCTTGCCTCGCGGAAAGCTCCAATTTGCGCCTTTCTTCCAGCCCTTTACCAAGACAACCGAGTCCATGGCGTGATTCAGCATGATGGCGCCTCTGACAGGTACTCGCGTCTTGTATTGCATGAATTCTTCAAACGCCTTTGTGTGATTCTCGACGGAAAATGACGCGAGAAGAGGACAATGCTGGAACATACGTAAACAAAATGTCCTAAGCGGCAGGGACGGCAGAGTCGGATCGAGAGGTCTGATGAAGTCCTCGTAGAACCACTGAGCTTCCTCGACTTGGAAGCATATTCGAGCGACGGATGAGAGGTCTTCCTCGGGAAGATTGATGATGAAACGGACGCAAAGATCGTCCAGCCCTATCACAAAAGCAAAATACAAACAAAACAGATACAAAAAAACGAATAGAGGTGAAACATTAGCTATGAGGCGAAAGAAGGGCTGAGTTGAATAATATTGTAGGCGGAACCATACAGTCTTCAAGTTGCATCGGAGGCGCTGTCATTTTTTCCATTTCGGGTATTGGATCATAACCAGCGTCGGATATTGCGGGTTTAGCGACGATTTCAAAAAGATGTTCTCCACGAGTTTTCTAAAATATGTTCAACGCGCAGGACTGAAGGGTTCCTTGACATCGTTGACGCAGGAGAACTTGGGGAGGGTGGAGTGCAGGCTGCTTCAGGCGAGCAACGCAAGCGAAGACAATATGGAAGTTGGCGACCACAAGCCAACGACTCTGCAGTGTGAAGCGATAGAAGAGATCGAAGCGATAAAAGCGATGGAATTTGAAAAGCTGATGCCAACGCGAATGCAGACTGTGATCCAGCTGGGGATGAGGTTGGAAGAGATCGCGATGACAGAGAGTAGGTCCCTTGTAGGTGATATTCATCACGTCAAGTCTGTGACAAAGGAACCCGAAAGCGGAGACTCGAGAGCTTTGCGGCCACACCGACCGCTCCAGCCACACTGGGCTTAGCCTGCAGGCCTAAGGTTCTTGATTGTGGCGGTGCATGGGCCAGGGAGGCCCGGGCGGAGGCAGCCGGAGCTAGGAAGCAGGGAAATGTGCCTGTGACACTGTGTAATGACTGCCGAACAAGTCTGGGTCGCCGCATTACATCATGGGCATCGCATCTCAGCCTCTCGGGGCCTCCAAGAGGCATCCCATCCTAATCAGGACAAAGTCCAGAGTCTAGACAATGGTGTTCCACTGTCTAATAATGAACAAAGCAATATTTGACCTTAAATTCGACCTGTTGCTCCTACCGTCTCTCTGCGGCCAGTGCTCTTCATCTAAGCAACATTTGGGCACTTGAATTTCAACAAAGAGACACCGACAAGCAACCGTTTTGCGATAAACATATAAAACGTCTCAAGACCTCATCTCGGATCTTTCAACTACATACCTATATTCTCCCAGTACCAAGTCGGTAGGTAGAGACACACAATGGCTACCTTTGTGGCAAAGACTGCTGCCAGAAAGCTCTTTGGAAAGAAGCTACAGGACAAATTTGGACCAGGAGTGAGTATCTCAGGCAGTGATGAACGCCCTTCCCTTTTTTCCTGACGGTGTTCATGAAGTTCGGCATCATATACCTAACAGATCGTGCAGGATCCTTATTACGAGCGAGTCCCAGGCGTGAAGTCAAACGGCAAGCCGACAGGCAAGGACGTCAAGCAGAAACGCGCGCTGCCTCCGGGCTTGTCGGAGCACGATGCGAAGATCTTGATGAAAGTTAGGAGGAGAGTCCATCGCTTGGACTGGTCCTTGTTCACAATCTTTGGTGTGGGATTTGGATGGAGCACAGTTATCGGTATTGTACCCGGGTAAGAAAACTGCGCTGCAAGACATCATAGTTGCTGGCTAGAATGACTTTGCTGATAGGACGCGTTAACAGAATTGGCGATGCTATCGACGGTATCATGTCGCTATCCGTCCTAAAAAAATGCTGTCAAGTTGAAGGCGGCTTGCCACATTCGATCAAGGTTCGCATGATGATGAACGTCGCTCTTGACTTCGTTATTGGCCTCGTTCCCGGCGCAGAAGCCATCTTCCGGGGCAATACGCGAAATGCGCTACTGCTCGAAGATTATCTGAGGGAAAAGGCTGAGCGGAACTTGCGCAATGGCGGCCGAGAGGCCATCTCCGATTCCACAACCGGGAGCCGTCGCAATGGCAAACGGGCACGGCGACCAGGTCCTGCTGTCCATCGAGACGAGTGACATAATTAATAATAATAAGCTACCCTCAGGAGAAACGAGGACAGTTCGCAGTCACACTACCGAAACACAGGCATAGCAATGGGGATGCCAGTAAAACTCGCCACTACAATGAACTTGAGTCCTGGGTGCTGAGTTTAAACATCCGACACTCATGACCAAGTACAGGCAAGGCAGTCTTGCTCTGCTGCTTTGAGTCGTGTTAATACATTCGGGGCCAGGCTGTTGATGACTACCAGACTGCATGAGTACATACCTAAAAGAGAATGAAGGAATATTGCGAGTGTAGGTACCTATTATAAGCGCGTCATGCCATGGGTTCGCAGCCGTAGGTGGAACGAACTTTGAGTCATTTCTGTGATGGGTTGGACAACAACGGCCAATCATGATGTGAATGTGGGTGTGGTGGCGTTTGTTTCCTGTGTGGATTAATCAGCGTTTGTGCGGTGTATTTCCGCTCCGAGATACTTGACGCGACGGGTTGCCTGCACGGATCAACACGCTGTGGAGGCTGAGCAGCACCGTTTGAGCACCGTTTACGCGCTCCGTTTGTCCCATCGCTACTGATTCGCTAGTGCTAGAAAGTATCCATAGCGCCTCGCTAGGTACATGAGAGGTACCTACGGTTCATACTCCGTGCATTTCCGGATTCAGCTTGGATCAGCTAAAGTGATCCGCCGCGTTGGGCCCCACGAAAACACGACTAGACGCGTTCTTACCGCACGTGACGACGTTTCTACTGCTTTGTACAAAAGCCTTCTGGCGCCGCCAAGTAGTGTCACCAACAGTGCCTCCCTTCATCGCGTCCTCAAATTAATTATCAGGTCAACCTTTCTGCCCAGTTCTCCTTTACGTATATCTGCTGTTGCTATTGCTTACAGGATATCACACTACGGCACTTAATCAACACAATGGCCACCCAGATCACCCCCTCCAAGCAGGTAAGGGCATAGCATTCACCCCATCGACGCGTAACGTGTGTCAACAAAAAAACGAACGCGCCGAGTCATGCTAACATTGTTTTACAGGCTGCTTCGGCCTTGAACTTGCTGAAGATGGAGTCACCGGTCAAGAAGCTCGACTTTGGCATCTCAAACAAGGAGAACATGCTTGACGTCGCTGCCTTCCATGCCCTGGGCAAGCGCACTGAAGCTGACCCAAAGACACCAACAGAAGTTAAGAAGGAAGCTGATGCTCTCATCGTTGCTCAGGCTGTCAAGTCCGAGGAATGTGACGAGCCTCTTCTCCAAGAAAACCCTCAGCGCTTCGTTCTCTTCCCAATCAAGTATCACGAGGTTCGTAAGATGTCGAGACGCGTCAAGGTGTGCCTATTGCAGCTGTACGAGACTCTAACGCGTCAATTACCTTCCAGATCTGGCAAATGTACAAGAAGGCAGAAGCCTCTTTCTGGACGGCGGAAGAAATCGATCTATCAAAGGACCTGCACGACTGGAACAATCGTCTGAATGACGACGAAAAATACTTCATCTCCCACATCTTGGCCTTCTTCGCCGCTTCTGACGGCATTGTCAATGAGAACTTGGTCGAGCGTTTCAGTGGTGAAGTCCAGGTCCCCGAGGCTCGCTGCTTCTATGGCTTCCAAATCATGATGGAGAACATCCACTCGGAAACATATTCCCTCCTGATAGACACCTACATCAAGGAACATGCTCAGCGCGAGTACCTGTTCAACGCCATCGAAACCAGTATGTCATCGCCATCCAAATCAATGTAGTCAGTCACAAAACTAACTGTTCCACAGTTCCGTGCATCCGCAAAAAGGCAGACTGGGCCCTTCACTGGATTCAGGACAAGGAATCCACCTTTGCCCAGCGCTTGGTAGCTTTCGCTGCCGTGGAGGGTATCTTCTTCAGCGGCGCTTTTGCCTCCATCTTCTGGCTCAAGAAGCGTGGTTTAATGCCTGGTCTTACCTTCTCCAATGAGCTCATCTCCCGAGATGAGGGCTTGCACACAGACTTTGCATGCTTGTTGCACTCACATCTCAAGCACCGCGCCAGCAAGCAAATCATTGAGAAGATCATCACCGATGCAGTCACCATTGAGCAGGAGTTTTTGACTGAGGCTCTGCCATGTGCTCTCCTCGGCATGAACGCCACGTTGATGAAGCAATATATTGAGTTCGTCGCTGATCGCCTGTTGGTGGCGCTCGGAAACGAAAAGGTGTACAAGACTTCAAATCCTTTTGACTTCATGGAGAACATCTCCCTGGGTGGTAAGACAAACTTCTTCGAGAAGCGAGTCGGCGAGTACCAGAAGGCCGGCGTCATGGCCAGCACCTCGAAGAAAGTCGAGGATGGCGTCGCTGTAGAAGACAACAAGGATGGTGGCGATTTCACTTTTGATGATGACTTCTAGTCTGGTGAGCAGAAGGCCTCATATACCCCGACTTGGTACGCCGTTGCTATTTGTTCAATTTTTTTTCCTCCTCTCCTCCCTCTCTGGTCTGTTTGTGCGGGCATGTAACGCCTGGAGCATTTGCAAGGCGTTGGCGCGCTCGTCAACCCGGCTGGGTAGGTTCGCCACGTCATCGTGGTGTGCCTTTGTACGATTATAATGTGTTTTGGCTACGTTTTGCGAAGGTTACTGGGCAATGGAAACAACATATCACAGCAGGCGTTTTTGGGTATTTCCGGTTGTTTTCCCCCTTTGTATAGCGAGACGCACCTCAGATAGTGCGGCTTTAGATGTCGGTCGGTCGGTCGGTTCAAACGATGATAATTATGGCGCCTCTGGATCGAGAATGAATAAAAGCTATGTAAACAGGCCTGGCATGGCCCTGGTATGTTTGTGCAGTGGTCTTCATAGCGAACGTGCCACATGTATTTTGACGTCCAACGTCCAACATCATGTATGTCATTGTCAAATAGTTCCCAACTTTTTTCAACTCCCTTATTATCATCCACATGGCACCACATGGCACCACATGGCACGCTCGTTCCCGTTCTTCTCGTGTCCCTCATCCTCATTTCCTGCCCTTCTTCTTCTTCCTACCTCCCCCCGACTGCGCTGCCTGTGCCTGCTGCACCGGCACCGGCGTAGCCGCACCACTGTTACCCCCCCGTTTATTATCCGCTTCGACGCCCTGTACCGCGCTGGCCGGCGCATCAGGCATGGGCTCGTCGGGAGTCTCGGCCGGTAAACCAGCCATGCAGCGGCCGAGGCGGCCTAATGCCGCCTGCATGAGACGGCCGACTTCTGCGGCTTTGGTGGTGCGGTACTTGAGGTTGACGCCGGTTACGGGATCGTATGTTGTGAGGACGAGGGAGCCGCGAGGGGGTTTGGGGTTCGAAGCAGCTTTTGCCGTGACGTCGCTCGTCGTTGATGACGGTGTTGTTGTCGTCGTTGATGTTGTTGTCGCTGTGGTGATGGTAGTGGTGGTTGGTGCTGGTGCCGTCGTCGTCGTCGTAGTTTTTGGTTGTTTTCCAGCTGGAGCCGGCTTGATGGAATATCTTGTCGTGATACGTGTCTTTTTTTCGCCGTATGAGAGATTCAGATCGTCAGCGTGCTTTCTCTTATCTCTGCTCTTTTCTTCCTACTGCTCTCTATGCCTCTCCTTTGTCGGGGGTTCATGTCCCGAGGGGTTGGCAATCTTCAAGTGTATGAGTTTTGTACAGGGACAGATCTCCAATTGTTGTAGTGTTTTCGAATAAGAGCCAGTTGTGACTGGTATTTCTGGGTGTTCGACTTACGGTCTTTGGCCTCGCCTCAATGAGGAGACTTGATTTCTCGAGCCATTCTTGACTTGTTTTGAAGAACGGCATTCTGGACCTCTGCGTTTGGTCACGCTGCCCGAGTGTCGTATGTTTCTGATATAGAAGTCGCGCTGCTTTCTCCTTCTTCTTTTTGTTCTTTCGATTGTCCTGACGTGGTCAATTCAAAGTGGTGGACACCATTTGAGGTCGTGAGCGAGCTTGTTTGAACGTCAAGTTGTCGCATTGGAATGGATGTACTTCTACTCTACTCTACGGAGTAGATCTTGATGTCGACCTTGGTGGTGGGGCAGCTGCTGGGCGAAGGAGGTGGGACCGCGTTGCACGAACTTCGTCGTGGTTACCCTACAAATTGTAACAATTTTGCACACGTGCGAATATATGTAAAAGCCGTCCCACTGCGTTGCATTACAATTTACCACTCCAGAGACAAAGTGAAATGTTGTTTTGGCTTATCTTAGTCGCAACCGAGGTGCGCTTCCCGCATGGTAGCAACTCAGGTAGATCGTAGTGCCAAAACAAGTGTGCTATGTAAACTACATATATTTATAGCAGGATATCTTCACGTACAATGCCAAACACACAGTACAAACCATGGCCACACCAGTTGAACTTACAGCAAGCAATCATCATCATTACATATTCCAGAGTGTTGTGCTCAGACGGAAAAAGATAGCGCTCCAATAAGAACTACCCTGGTCGCAACACCAACTTGGCTATGTACCATCCTAGGCAGGGGGTGTATCAGGCAGCCAGAACACCAAGTCCTGGTTCGCAGTGGCGAAGAAGTTGTATCGAGGGTTGAAAGCAAGCACGGCTGTGTCCCGTTTGTCCTGAAGCGTCGCCATAGGCTTCAAAATTTTGTTATGAGGTATTGAAGCAAGCGAATCATAAACCAAAACGTCCTGTTTTGAACCGCTGATAATGAATCGGCCGTCCGGCGCAAAGCAACAGTCCCCGCTACTCTCAGGATTCGAAGGGTCTGCGGCCACGTTGCTATTACTCGACGGAGATGTCGCCCCCTGCCTCCTCGCACCGCCCACTGGTCGGTCAAGATAGGCCTTGAGCGTGCCCTCAAAGGCGTCTAGCAAGAAATGACCATTGCCATTGGTACCGACAAGAAGCGACTTCCCATCGTTGGAGAACTCAAGCTTTGTCCATCCCTTGACAAGATTTTGCTGATCAATTTTGTGGCACTGCTCCACGACGTCTACCGTGGCAAAGGGTGCCTTGTCGTAATTTCGAGCATCATAAAGAAGAATTGTCCCACTGCGGGGACATGCGACGGCGAAGACCATGCCCGACGGATCGTATGCTGCTAGGTATGGCGACCGTAGGAAGAGTTGTCCCTGGCAGTGCTTGGATTGTGTATCCCATAGCCGCACCGTGTTGTCTCGAGAACAAGATATGAAGTTGTCGCTCCCGGGATGAACTGTGATGTTGGTCACGTCATCATCGTGGCCTTCGAAATATCGGATAAAGGAATTGTCATGAGTCGCAAGGTAGCGAATGGCATCTGTGAGACGATGAAACACCATACGGTTAGTGGAAGGACCTGTCAAACAACCACCGTGGAGGCTTTTTTCGTACGGTTTTGTTTTGTGCTGGCGTATAGTATGCTCGAGCTGGTATGGGTAAACTTTGCCAGTTTCACGCCGTACTTCTTGCTCAAGAGGCTCTTCTCGTGGCGCCCGTCTTTCACGTTGTATATTTGAATCGTCTCGTCGCTCGCAGACGTCATGAGCAGCTCGCCCTCGTCATCGTAGTCAATCGACAAGACATGGGGTGTGGCACTCCCATCACGGAGGTCTTGTCGTCGAAGAAGCTGGCAAGAAGTCAGGTTACACGCAAAGTACAGCAAAAGGCAACGAATGCCACGTTTGTTCACGTAGGCTATGACCTCGTCCCGAGCCAGGAGCTTAACATACCTTGGCTGGTCTGAAGGTAGATATGACATCACTCAAGTTGGTGACAGAGGGCGCAGCAGCCCTCCCTAACGACCTGTGAATATACAACGGTGCAGTTCCAGATGCGCCCCCGGGACGGTCAAGATCCATCGGGACAGAAGACATTGTCGCCAAAGACTGGAGCGCAGCTACAGCTTCGGTAACCTAGCCGCGACGCTTCAGGCGAGGGACGAATGCCGCCTCCCACGTCCCACGTCAGAGACCCGGAATTTGTCGCGATTGGAGCTTCTTGGGCTTTATTGGGATAGGTATGCGAAGGTAATGTTGAAGCTTCGATGTTTGTTTCGAGCTGGGCGCAAAAGACCGGGCGTTTGGCGAATGACGAATGCTTGCATAAGGAGACGCGGAACGAATGCGGTACCTTACGATGCAGCCTGTGGAACCCCAGAGTCCAGAAGCACCAGATCTAGGCTGTAGGTACATACAGGTACACTTACAAGTTACACCTCCTCAGTCAGATTCCAGATCGAGTCTGGTGCTGTGCGAGAAAACAAAGAGGAATTGACGCATGGCGGGTGAAATACAATGCAATCGCGGCTCGCCGATCGGCTTGGCAGAAAAAGGCACCAATGCAGGGTGCAGTGCCACTGTGCCGCAGTCCAATGAGGAGTGGAGCTGTAGCGTCGGCACATGTATACCTAGTGCAGCTAGCCGATCTCGAATTCTTGATATGTACACCATTACCTACCCATTCGCAAGATCACCCAAACTCGGCTTATTGCGGCTTCGTAACACATCTCGACGACTTCACGATAGTGCGGCATTTTGCACTTCCGGGATCCAAGACCTGATCTACTATCCCCAGCCCGACAGGGCTTTCGGCTGCGTGCCGATGCAACCGAGCGTCGACGGCCATTAGTCCATTGGAACGTGTTCTTGCCGTCGGCACTCACTTGATCGACGAGAAGTGGAAAATACAAGATTCCAAACCGAGAGTCTTTCAGTCCACCGGTTCAATCAGTCGATTGACACAATCCACAGCCCTCTCAAATCTTCACTGCTATTGGGAAGCTAAGAGGGAATTTGCGCTTATCTTTTGCGTGCACTTTCACACAGCATACCTAATCTTTTAGGGTTCTGCGGATCAACGCCAGCAACCATGTCAACCACGGTTGGGTATGTTGTCGGATCCGACATATGAGTACATAGCTTAATGGGCTTTGACTTGCTCAATTTAGCTACCCGCATATGACTCGAGCCGTTGCTGACACGCCTACTAACTACCTAGAGCGTTCTTGGCTGGAGGCCTTGCGGCATGTGGTGCTGTCACTGCGACGCATCCTTTCGAGACTGTCAAGATTCGGTGAGTCGAGACTTCGTGTACATCTGTAGAAATCGAACTCGAACTCGAACATGGAGTCTTGCAGCAACATAGCTAACTTCGGTTGGATCTCTACAGAATGCAGCTGCAGGGGGAACTTCAGTCGAAAGGCCATCAGCCTCACCACTACCGTGGACCTGTCCACGGTGTCGGTGTAATTCTAAGAAATGAAGGCATACGAGGCATGTACCGTGGCTTAGGAACGGCCTACATCTACCAAATCCTTCTCAATGGATGCCGGTTAGGCTTCTACGATCCGATGCGCAAGGCCCTGGGGTCAGTATTTCTCCACAACGAGAAAGCACAAAACCTGGGCATCAACATGTTTTGCGGTGCCTTCTCCGGTATGATGGGCGCCGCTGCCGGTAGTCCCTTCTTTCTCGTCAAGACGCGCTTGCAGAGCTATTCGCCCTTTTTGCCCGTGGGAACACAGCATCAGTACCGAAATGCTGTTGATGGCTTGACGCGGATCCATCGCACCGAGGGCGTCCTAGGGCTGTACCGTGGCATTGGCGCTGCCATGATCCGAACTGGATTTGGTAGCTCTGTTCAGCTGCCAACATACTTTTTCGCCAAGAGGCGGTTAATGCGACATGCGGGCATGGAAGAAGGGCCGGCCCTACATCTGGCAAGCAGTGCTGTCAGTGGCTTTGTTGTCTGCTGCGTTATGCACCCTCCTGGTAAGCACACGCTTTTGTGAAGAAACCTCTTGTTCCTGCTCTTCCTTCTTGAAAATAATGTTTGCTGATGCACAGCGTATCGTGTAGACACCATAATGTCTCGTCTTTATAACCAAAACGGAAACCTTTACAGAGGCGTCTTTGACTGCCTGGGCAAAACAATTCGAACAGAAGGTTTCTTCGCCATCTACAAAGGCTTTCTTCCCCATCTGGCGCGGATATTGCCTCACACTATCTTGACCCTCTCACTGGCAGAGCAGACCAATAAGCTAGTTCGAAGATTTGAGAACCACATTCTCCCCATGGCGGCTGTCTGAGGGACAAGCCCTCTCAATTCCTTGTTTGAACGCGCTACGGCCCTCACCGATTCGCGACTAGCAGCATTTCCCTCACTCGAGACCTTGATGAGATGCGCCTTGTGGAGGTGGCATTCTCGTTCCGAGGATAGTCAAGGCGAGGAGAGGGAACGGCGTCTAATTCTTGTTCGGATGGGGAAAGGGGACCCAAAGGTAAATTGCATATACCTAGAAGTACATCTAGAATGGAGTTTTCTATACCGTCGTGTTTATAGACTCAAAGTTGAGATTTTTGGATACCCAGCCTTGAGCTGAAGGACGGGAGCAAGCGGAATTGGCTTTAGCCTCATCACATCGTCGCAATCCTACCTGTTTTCTTGGCGAGTTACGACTCTGCCTTGACCTTTTCATCTTCACTTTGCGATTTGCTTCAAACTTATGCTTTGTATTTTTGTGAATCTCCATCTATCCATGCACAGTGCGCTTACACCCGTAGCACAGTCTGGCAGTGTTGGTTTGCGACAAGCTGGGCTCGTCCAGATCATCACCAAGCTCCCCAGCCCATCGTGAGTCTCCCTTTTGATCCAACGTCATGCCACACATGTGGCAAAATCCTCCACTTGTCATCCTTTCCAGCTTCCCCGTCGTGCGCACAACATTAGCCACGATACCCGAGTACGGTCCTTCTACCGACTCGAAATACCGTTCCATGACCTCTGCTATGCTCAAATCCTTATGAGATACTACACTGGCAGCGGCTTTGTTATTGCTGTCGTCCTGCGGCAGGAGCTCCCTCAGCGTGGGAACGAGATCGAGATAGGTCGCCAGCTCATTTTTGAATACCTCTCTCAAGGGATAGTATATGGGCATCTGTTTTACATCGTAGTGCTGCTCTGGGCCCGGTGTATCCGTAGCAGGCTGGTGGGGATACCTGCACACCGGAAAAGGTCCATCGTTGATTTGCCAGGGAACAGCATATCCCCGTCCGTTGGCCACTTCCGCCAGGGTCAGAGCCGCCAAAGCCGTCGTGCTGTGGCCGAGCAACACGGCAGTATACGATCGCTCCAAGGCCACATCCAACAGGAGATGCCGAATGAAGAGTCGCAATATATCTGTTCTTGAGGTCACGGACGGCAGTGAATGAAAGAATGTCCGTAGGCGCTCCGTGCCATCGACGGCCTCATTTCCATCTTGAGCATCAGAGGTCACGGGATCTATGCCCAGAGCTGACCAGTCCAGTGTCGTAGTCTTCCAGATACTGCTCAAGTGGATGCACTCGAAGGTCATGTCGGGGAACCGCTCTTGATATCTTGATAGGAGCTTCTGGGCTGGGTTATCGGTCTGGCCCGGCGCGCGGGAAAGATCTGTGTCGATATGGACAATGAGCGGCTCAAACGCAGGAGAAGCCTTTTTGGACGAGTGAAACTTGGCGCTCTTATCCAAAATTTGCGTCAAGGCTGTGGAAGAGGGCCCGAAGGAGAGACCGGCGACGTATCGCCGTGGTCCTGGCCTTCCAGGAGCCCTGGTGTCTCTGGCTACGGCGCCGAGACGACGCCCTCCTTTGGTTTCGACATAGTCGATGAAGCAATCCCTGCCGACACATGATTTCGAAAGGTGAGTATTTGCGCACGGTTTTGTTTTATGTTGTTTCGTTTTGTGGTGCTATGCCTTTTTGTTTCGGGGCCAAGGGTGGCGGCTATGCGCGCGTCTTACCGGCAGGTCGGATCATTTCGTAAAGCATGCGGCGCATCAATGTTCTTGCATCGCCGACACCTCGACGTTGAAGTCGCCATTTCTTCGCCAAAGGTCGCTGCTGGGTGTACTAGCCTCTAGGTACGTGTAGGCCGGCAGATGCAGATGGGCAGCAGGCGCATGACGACGAACGACGGATGACTCCAGTCTGGAATCTGGATGGAGAATTTGGTGCTTCTCCGCCCAGTCAGAGCGCGCTACTACCCTCAGCAAACCGGTGATCCAACGTCGTCAAGCCATGCATTCGCCGTCTCGTCTCAGTGTAGTGTCTCACTATGCTCATTGTTGGAATCGCTGATAACCTGACGAGACCAACACTCATAAATCGCACATAATCACGACCACCATCCGCGCGACAATGGCTGCGACGTCGACTTGCCCGAGACGCGAGCGGCGAGGTGCATGGCAAATGAGCAGGCCGTCAACTTGTTGGCAAGGGCCAAGGCTCAAGCGCCTCACTCATCGGGAATGCCCCGCATGGACGGGACGGAGTCGCGGACGAATCTTCAGTTCCTATGTAGGTACCTCTTCCTTTTGTTTGACTTTGGGGTGTTCGTAGGGGGCACGGCTGCTTGGAAATTTGTGCGGACTACCTATCCTGCATCTCCTCATCACGCGCCGATGTAAAGGAGGCCGGGCCGCAATGCTGCTGGCGGAGCCGTGATTGTCTTGATCAATTCTCGAGTCTTGAAGCTTGTCGCAATCGCCATGATATCTGCGTTGGATTGGAAAAGGAGCAAGTCTTCAAGGCATGTGGAGACGCGTGAACTGGCTTCTTGGCCAATGACCACACACACAGTACCCACATAATAGAGCTGTCAGCCTGTCACCATGTCTCGGAGACTCTGGTACCTATGTACCATTACGGAGTATTAGGTAGGTATATTATACATAGGTACCTACGTACACATGTCGACGATTGACTGGACAACCGTGTATGTACCTTCATTGCGTGATGGTGGCACGACTGACAGGCTCAGCTGCCAGTTAATTACGAATGATTAACTCATGTAAGTACTCCGTATATACATACATATGGATGTACATACCTATACCAGGTGAACTGCCTCTTGAGTCCTGACTTTCGTAAGACTACGGAGCACTCCTGCTGAAACAGGAACCGGCGAATGAGTCTGGATCCATCTGCTCCACGTCGGCTCCATGTCGGCTCCACGTCAGCTCCACGCCTGATCCATGCAAGGTGGGTGTCTGGACATGGCCTCGGGCGCCTTCATCTTATTTCATGAACATGCTGCACCACGCCTCCTGCAGCTTCGTCGAATCGCTGATACATACCTACATCGCCTCTCTTCAAGCATCACCACCACGGGCGGCGGACATTTCATCGCACCAATTTCAACCTAATATCTCTGCCTAGCGGACGTCCTGGGTAGACTGTTGTCGTCCCGCTGCAACCGCCTTGCGCCTCTTTTTGTCAGCGTCGTCATTCGAATGCCGCGCGCCGATTCTCGACGCCTACGCAATCATCGACGCAATCCTCGCCCCCGAATACTATGCCTCGACTTGGGATACTCATAGCCAGCTTCACAGACGACAAACTACCGTGTCCTCTCTATTTGATTGAACGACTTTGACCAGTACCCTATCTACATACACTCAGCTCCACCAAAGTGCCATCATCGTTTTGTTGCGCGTCGCAGTTTTAAACTTTGACTTGGAACTGCCTACAAATCTTCTGATCTCTCTCATTTCGAGCCACGATACTCTCTTCATCACTCCGTACGCGCCTCCAGTCTCGGACACACTGAAGAGTGAGGCGAATTCCATCTTCGCCCTGCAGAAGAGAAGACTCGTACCGTGATCTCACATCGCAGCTCACCTCATCTGCACTTTCTCACCGCCCAGCAATCTACTCGAGGATAGATTCTCAAATTAGTGGCAAGATTTCCAGGATGTCTACCATGACAGCGGCACGACCTATCGAAGCTGTTCCGAATTACAGCACTGGCTACAATCATGGAGGAGAAGGCGACACATCCTTTGCCCCCTTATCACGGAGTCGACCGACGTACGAGTCGTTGACCAATGTCAACGTAAATGGCTGTTTCGAGTCGGACCGCGTGATCAAGAGTGGCTACGTGGAAAAACGGACGAAGACCAAGGTTCGTACGAATACGCACCGGCAACGCCATTTCCGAACAGAGTCGATGGAATGGCATGGCTCTGTATATGGCCTCCCCACGTCACTAACTCTGCCTCATAGAAGTGGAAGACGGTATACCTCGTCATGCGACCAAATACGCTTTCGTTGTATAAGAACGACAAGGAGACAAAACTCCGCCAGCAGTTATGTCTCTCTGACCTCACGGCCGTGACCTTCCTCAAGGATCCGAAACAAAAGCGCGACAACGTCTTTGGACTCTTCTCTCCATCGCGTAACTATCATCTACAGGCGCCAACGAAACGAGATGCGCAGGAATGGGTTGACTTGATCCGACGAGATGCCAGGATAGAAGAGGAAGAGGAAGAGATGTTTCACGCCAGTCCTTTGGCACGAAGCATGTCTCCTGGTGGAAGGGCACTTTCAACGAGCGGATTTTCCGACGCTCTCGAGGGACGTGACTTGGATGGCATCTTGTCAAGTTCACCGGAAACATACGGTCCACCAGAGCCAAGCTTTATCAATTCTGCTGACCGACGCAAATCATCCACCCTCGACTCTTCCGGCATGTCCGGCAATGAACTGCAGTCCGACTTTTCCGATAGCGAGTTTCAGAGACCAAAGGGTATGTCTTGATTCGTTCCAGAACCGCCATGCATCGCTGTTTCTTGGATCGCCATCTTCTTTAGTCTCGGCCTAGGCTAACCACTATGACACCTGTAATTTTTTTACCATATAGCACGTTCATTCTTTGCGCATCGATCGCGTAGCCGTCTCAGCATACACAACGTCATCAGCCACGGCAACAATGTGGCAACAATCGAGCAAGATCCCGACCGGGTCATCTGGCAAGGATGGCTGTGGCTGCTGAGGAGCAAGCGAGGTGTAAAGCAATGGAAAGACATGTGGGGAGTCCTTCGTCCTCGAAACTTGATCCTGTACAAGGATGAATCCGAGTACACGGCTCAGTGGATCGTTGAGCTCTCCGATGTTGTCGACGTTGTGGACACGGACCCGGTCAGCAAAAGCAAAGAAAACTGTCTGCAGATCATCACTGAGGAGAAGAGCTTCCGCTTTTGTACACATGATGAAGAATCCCTTGTGCAGTTTATTGGCGCGTTCAAGAGCCTTCTCGCCAAGAGACGAGGGCTGGAGGCACGGGTGGTAGTAGCACCGTTATGACCATCACTCGGACGTGGCTCCAATTCCTCTATTGTTGCTTATTCAATTCCTTTTGGGAGGCTGAAAGAGGCTTCAGGCTCTTTTCACAAGGTCGTGTTACTTGTCTTCGGCATTCTTTATTAAACTTTACAAGTCTCCCTCTGGACTTTTCTTCCGACATTCTCTTTCTAATCATGTTACTAGCCCTCTTCTTTTCCTATTCTGCATCTTTGATAGCGTTTTCGCAGGCCAGTTTGATGCATATATAGCATGGTCCATCGCTTGATGAAGCGACCCTTACTGGGACGGCAGAGGCTCTATTTCGCGCAAACTGGGACACTTTTACTGCAATAAATCATGTAATGGGCAGGGGTTCATCTGTAGTTCTAGACCATGGCGTAGTCGGCCATGTGTTGTTTGAGCATGGAAGAAAAGACATGGCCATTTATCATTTGGTCTTGCGGCTGATGTGTAGTGTTTGTTGGTGACGAGCTGTGTACTTGTACGCAACATTGAACGGCCCCCGACTTCCTATCACAAGCTTAATAAAAGGGTCATTGGCACATACCAATGCTTTTCTATCCTTCCCTTATTAGCGCGATGTTCTATACTCGAAAGTAATGAAAATGAAAGCGTTGCCAGACACATGGCTATATTGTCTTGTAAGTTGTGGTACGCTTACAGTACTACAAACACATATTCTCAAAATAGCCCACACTTTCGTCAAAGCATGCACAGACGATGTCCCAAGTCAGTTACACGCTTTCAGCTCCCCCTATAAGTAGAACCCAAAAAAGGGAACCATAATGAAAACAGCAACTTTGCGGAGTATTGCCAACGAGATAGAATAACAATAAATCTATACGCTGCTAATTCGAGATCTGAACAAGCCATATCGCCCATGGCACTATACACGCGGCCTTGTAAATCCAAACCTGAACACCTTCCCCCCAGATATATCTTACCCCGATAGAAGTACTAGAGAACACTCCTCTCCGCATCCGCAGTTTCCATTTTGTATCGCAATGACTGCGGATGCTAAAGAAAACACAAAAACAGAATAGATAGGAAAAAAGAGATACATGCCATGATATTGTGGCCCTTGTAAGTGATGAACCGCATCATATGGTGCGTCTGTCCAATATAAGCCTGAAGCAATAAATTGCAATGACGATGATTGCAACCAAAGAAAAACGACTATTGTATTGGCCGTTTCAACATCACAGCGATCATAATTCGGCCAGACACGCTACCGCCCATTGTGTTTCGTGAAAAAAATAAAAAAAAAATCAGACAAATACCAAAGAAAGCATGCAAGCGCCGACGAGAAGACAGCCCTCGGCACAAAATCGCTCCAAAGAAATGTCAAGAAGAAAAAGGAAAATCGTCGGCCGGGGGACCACAGTTCAAGATGGATCATCATGCCCCGTCCGCCTTGTCGAGACCGAAAAAGCTGGTATCAAAATCGCCGTGCTCCATGGAGTCAAAGGTATTGTCCCGAACGTTCATCATATCATCGAATGTGTCACCGCCCATGCTACTCATGTTATTACCATCTCCGAGGCTGAAATCAAAGTCCATCCCATCGGCCGGCCCATCGCCTGTGAATATTTCCGAAAATGTTGTACTTGTGCCGTCTTCTTTCTTTGGGGCTTCTGCATTTCGGCGATTCTCGGCTGGCACTGGCGTTGGCTCTGGCACTGGCATCGGCGCCTGCGCTGAACCTGTGCCGTTGGCTGTCATAGCAGCTGCTCCTGTGGTGACGGATGACATGGCGTTGTTTATTGATGTGGGAGCTGTTGCGGTTTTCGTGGTCCCAAACATGCCGAAGTCGTATGACGGCCCATTTGCTTGAGTAGTCGCTGTGCCGGTGCTGCCTGAATGGTTTGGGTTGGTATTGCTCGGTGCTAGTGTAAACTGCATGTCTGTGAAGTTCAAGTTCGAGTTGTTCGTGTTCGAGTTGTTCATGTTCGAGTTATTCGTGTTCGAATTGTTCGTGTTGGAGTTGTTCGTGTTGGAGTTGTTCGCGTTCGAGCTGCTCATGTTTGAGCTGTTCATGTTGGAGCTGTTCATGTTCGAGCTATTCATCATGTTCGAGCTGTTCATGTTCGAGCTGTTCATGTTCGAGCTATTCATGTTCGAGCTGTTCATGTTCGAGCTATTCATGTTCGAGCTGTTCATGTTCGAGCTGTTCATATTCGGGTCGTTGGAGGTCGAATTGTTCAAGTTCGAGCTGGTCAAGTCCACTACGTCGTGGACGCCCGTGAGCCCAGATGTACTGTGATCCAAGTTCGCATCCATCAGAGGAACTGGTGCTGCATGTGCCACTTGCTTCACTTCGGCCGTGGGTTGATTTGAGACAGAAGCCTCCGTCATGTATAACGGTTGCGATGGAGGGTGGTTCGTTTTGATTGCGATCGATGTTCCCGCAGGGACCGACATGCCCATGTCTGGAAAGGGGGCAGCGGGTTTGGGCACCACGTAACTGTTGTCTGCTGGTTCTTCCTTTGGCATTGCCTCTGTGGTCGCCTGCGGCGACGAGTCTATGTCGATGATCAAGGCTGATTTCGAATGCGCCTCTACAGGCTCAGGTTGAGGTAACAATGGCGAGGTTTCGGCGGCCACAATTTTCTTCTTCTTCAATTTATTCATATCGCGCAGTATTACCGACTTGGCTCGAATCTACGCAACCCGAACACATCAAGGGAGAAAAGTCAGGCATATTACCCCGTTGTGCAGCGGCGTAATGAAGAGACAGAAACCGCTGAGGAATGGCTCCATCAGTACTTACAATCTCGTTGTCCAGTCTGTCAAGAACGGAGTGGAAGGCGCGATCAGTATCTGGTAGCTTGGCCTGCATGTGAGTGGCAGGCAGGTTGCCATGACTGTCTCGTCGCGAGGCACGGAGAGCTTTGCCGGTTTGAACGAGCTATCGAGAGCAACGACATTAGTTGAATGTGAAAGTGTTGGTTTGTTTGCGCAAAAGCGCATGCGAGTCTAGATGGCTTGATGGCCTGAAGCGGTTTCGACGGCAACAAGAGATACTTACCGCATCATTGATGAGTGACTGAAGAGCATCCAATGGATCCTTAGCCACGGCGGAAGTCATGACGCAGTGCCGGACGGGTGTTTTGCTGGGAATAACGATGCGCTTCTAAAATCGTAGTTCATGCGATCACGCGGTGATGATGCGGAATGCGGAATGCGGGGAGGCGGTTCGGTGGCAATGAAGCTGGCTGAGGGAAGCTGCTGGCTCAACAATACTGTTTGGTCCGCCAGGCGACGTCTGCTTTGCGTATCACGTATAGACGGTCAGTTGAGGCACATTCGGAAACATTCACCAGAAGAGAGCTGGTGACCGGTGAAGCCGAGATGGGATAATCAGTCGGTCCAGGTTGTCGAGCCAGAACTTAGAAGGGAGGCAACTCAGGCAAGTGAGGCAAGTGAGGACCGCCACCGAATATATGGGGCCAAAAGCAGGGTGCAAGGCGGTGGGGTTCGGGGTCGGCTTTGGGCTTTGTGGTTCGTAGTTTGTTCCGCAACTTTCTTTCTTTGTGTTTTATACATACTCCGTACGTCTGAAAGTCCGCCTGCATTGTGCATGTCTACGTAGCAGCTGGTACAGGTCTGTCCCGTTCGTCTGGTCCGTTCGATGGAACGACGGCGGCAACGAGAGCTGCGCAACTTTGGAGAAGCTGAGACGTCTACGGTCTGCGGGTTGGCAGATGCGCGGATCGCGAAAGCGGTCGGATAGCCAAAAGGCCGCGAGCGCGGACGATGCATTGATTGCCTGCTCTGTTCTGCAACAACTCTTGGAGCTGACTCCAGAGTCCAGACAAGACTCTTGCTCTTTCCACGAGCGCGGACTTGCGCATCAAAGGAATGCTGGACTACGTAATGCTGTCAAACCTTCGCAACGAATCCGTCCGTGTGGAGCTTGGTCCACGCAATTGTAACAACTTCAAACAAGTCACCAACAGCACGTGGATGGGCACGCGTGAGTGGATTTGTAAGAGACTGAGGCACCGATGATAGGAAGCATCCGCGATCTCTTCTGAGTTGGCATTGACCACATGCAAAATACACAGCGCGCCACATAAACATCCATGTGCCCCGCCTGCTCTTCATGCGCATGTGAAATAAGTCCCTAATAAAGGTCACGACTCACGACTCACAACCTTTTATTTAGCGACTGAGTAATACATTATTACCTTACATACCCGTAGTAGCGCATTTTTTTGGCAAAGATGGGTACCGGGTAGGCTTTTGTATACATAGGTACCTAGGTACATAGCCTCTAGGTACGGAGTACGTGTATATACGTGTGCTAATAAGAAACTCGGTGTGTCGAATTGTCCATCACCTACCCGCCCTGGACTAACCGCCTTGGGATCCCCTAATAATGACTCTCCTCCACTCCGTGTTCCGCCACTTTCTCAAGTCCATCTTCGTGGAGGACAGCGTGAGCAAGGAAGGCTTCTTTTATTCAACATCATCCCGGAGTGGTCGCCTGCGCGATTTGGACTGGTAATCTGGCGTCCGTCATTCCTCTTTATAACTCCTTTGTGCCTCTCGTGCTTTAGACCCCCTTCGTTGTCGTTACGCCCTTCGTCCGCACCTCAAAATTTGCTCCGAGTCTTGCAGTCTTTTTCAGCGTGCTTCCCTGAGAAGCCTCGTTTTCGTGCCCTGCCCCTCTCCACCACTCCCTTCCCCCTTCTTCAGCCCCAAGGACTACATACCCTTGCGCGGCCACCGGTCTATACGCCCTTTTTCAACCCCCTTGTTGCCGAGTTTCAAATTCATCACCTCCGGTCTACCTCGTTGGGGCCTCGATAAGACACTCGTTACGCGCCGGTCAAATCATCTCTAGAAGCTCGATCCTCTATTCACCGAACACCATCATATCTTACTGTACTGCGGCTTCTTGCTCATTCTTTGCTTCGAAATTTGAGTTCATGACTGACACTTCTGTGGCTGTAGCCTCTGCCAAGATGTCTTCACAGGCGCAAGGCGGTCCTGGTATTCCCTCTGGTGCGAACGGCCAGGGGAATTCATCACACATGCCACCGCCGCCGCTACACATTCCCCAAAATATGAATCCCATTCCGACCGCCATGACCTCTCCCCTCTCCGGAGGTGATCATACTGGAATGATGTCGCCTGGCGGTTCAGGCAACTTTCGTCGGGCAGCTCCCGAGCCTAACAAGCGCGCGCTGTACGTGGGAGGCCTGGACCAGCGAGTTACCGAGGACGTTCTCCGCCAAATCTTCGAGACTACTGGACATGTTCAGAACGTCAAGATCATTCCCGATAAGAACGTAGGTTGTCTCTACAATGGCACTTACTTTATCAGCCTATGCTAACCCCCTTCTGCAGGCTAAAGGGTACAACTACGGATTTGTCGAATACGACGACCCTGGTGCTGCCGAGCGTGCCATGCAGACTCTCAACGGACGACGAGTTCACCAATCGGTAGGATCAATTTCCGCGCAGAGTAGTGCTGAATTTCCTTCAGGGGAAATTTTCCTTCAGGCTTGCATCGCTGACAGTACCCTCGTCAAAGGAAATCCGAGTCAACTGGGCATATCAGTCCAACGCATCCAATCGAGAAGACACCACGGGTCACTTCCACATATTCGTCGGTGACCTCTCCAACGAAGTCAACGATGAAATCTTGATTCAGGCCTTCTCCGCTTTCGGCACTGTTTCCGAAGCCCGTGTGATGTGGGACATGAAGACTGGACGAACCCGAGGGTACGGATTCGTAGCATACCGCGACAGGACAGATGCTGAAAAGGCTTTGAGCTCCATGGACGGCGAATGGCTTGGATCTAGAGCTATTCGATGCAACTGGGCCAACCAAAAGGGCCAGCCATCCATTGCCCAGCAACAGGCGATGCATGCTATGGGCATGACGCCGGCAACACCCTTTGGACATCACCAATTCCCATCTCAAGGTGTAGGAAGTTTTGAAGTCATCGCGAACCAGACGCCTAGTTGGCAGACGACTGTTTACGTCGGTAACTTGACACCATACACTACTCCTAACGATGTAGTTCCGCTCTTCCAGAACTTTGGCTTCGTGGTCGAGTCGCGATTCCAGGCTGATCGAGGCTTTGCTTTCATCAAAATGGACACTCATGACAACGCTGCCATGGCCATCTGCCAGATGAATGGGTACATCGTCAACGGCCGACCCCTCAAATGCAGCGTACGTCTTGTTTCACCTGTGGAGTTTGCCACGCACTCCCTACGAGGCACTGACATATTGTGATATAGTGGGGTAAGGACAAGACGCCCAACGCGCAAGGAAATTTCGACGGCTCCCAGCCATACAGCCCACAAAGCGCTCAGACGCCAGGCTATACTGGAAACGCTCCCTACTATCCTCAGTACAACGGTTAGTCCCAGTCTTTTTGTGTGCCTCAGATCTTGCGCCCACATCCATACACACACACACACACACACAGCTCGCTAATCAAGCTCTTTTGCTCCTTTTGTAGCCCACTATGGCGGCCAGCATGGTGGAAACTTTGCTGGTGGCCCTCAAGGCGCATCATCCGTCGGCTATGGTGCCTCTTCCATGGGATACGGTGGCCCTCAGAGTGCTGGTGGTGCTGGTGGTGGCGGCGGCGGTTTCGGTCGGGGCCAACAAGGACCCAACGGCCAGTGGAATCAAGCCGCCTCTGGCCAGAATTACAACAACGGATTTGGAGGGTACTCGTCTTGAAGACGGAATACAGGTAATGGTGTCCACGCGAGACTCTCGTCTGGCGGATGGATCTGGGACGAGAAGGAGGAGGGAAAAACGCTCTGTCCTAGGCGGGATGGACATTTGAAAAAGCATGTTTCTGTTTTGTGTTTTCGAGATCTCTCCATACTTGTCTCATACCCTTGCGTATTCTCCCGCGACAAAACCACAGCTTCTTCATTCTTCTTCCCCTTTTTTTGTTCTTTCCCTTTCAACTGTTGTTCGTTGTTCCGCTATTCACCATGTCTGAGCATATCCATTTTCACTATTTCCATCACCTTTTTTTCCACCATGATCATGTTCTGTTCCACTTCCTATGAAACTTAGTGTCTCTTATTTTCTTCCACGTGTGGGATGGACAATGTTAATGGTGCGGGTAATATTTTTGTGTTGTGATGGTTCGTTCATCTTGTTTTATTTTACTTGATTTGCTGCCAATGTTTGCCCAATGAGCTTTTCGCTTGTTACGACTCACGACTACATCATGAAGCTTTACATCTCGGGTACGGATGCCGGCTGTCTGGCTTCTATGATCATTCTCACTTTATTGCCGCCCTTGTACTAGCATTCGGCACAGCGCGCTCTGAACTGTGGGTTTTCCACTTCTCTTCAAACGCACCACTTTCTTTCCTCTTCTTCCTTTTGCACCCTTTACTTCCTCTTATCTTTCTGGTAGTCTCGTTTATGTTTATGGGGGGAGGGGCGCTCGTTTCACGCTACAATCGTGAGAAAACAAAAAGACAAGACAATTCCCTTGGGGCACAGCGCGGAGAAGGGGAAAGGGGGGTGGAGGAGCGCGCGGCTAGATTTGTGCTCTTCTGTGATGGTGAGAGGCCCTCTAATTCAACTTCCCTGGCGGTTTGATTCGACAAGTTGATACAGACTAGGCAATCTAATGCTGGATGATGACGCATCAAATGCCGTCCACTAATCGTTTCACTACATCGTTACTTCGACTGCCATTGGCGTGATGTCGATCTCTTTTGCTCTTAGTGATGCCTTGCCGATGAAGCTCTCTCAATGAAAATCTCTAAATGATGCATTCGTCGAAAGCGGGTGACGAAGGAAGGACAGGGGCACAAGGCCAACAGTTGCCGCGCCTACGGCGCCTACGGATGGACGTCAAATGTGTATTGGACAGACTCAGGAATTCACTCTCTTGTGTGTTTTGGCCGGCGTGCGATTGTAACAGAGGTTTTAGACTGTTACGCGAGAGCCAAGAGGAAGAGTGTGCTTGAGGTTGTACTGACGAAGCCTGAAAGTGGCCGCTGATGAAGTCGTGATTTGTAGCGGCATACGCAGATTGCACCCGCCAACTGGCCGCCAACAGGGTTGGATGCCAACTTGTGCCAACTTCCAAGTGCCAAGTAGCCTGTAGGTACCTATAGGTACATAGGGACCTGGTACATACTCCGTATAATAACGGGCCTGGCCTGGTGGGGCCATAACGGCCGAACGGCGAGTGACTTCCTTGGTGCGGCCGGTTCTGGCCGGTCATCACTCCACCGCCGTGCCATTCCTCCCCCTCCTCTGGTTTGACTCGGACGCGGTGAGTCGGTGACGGGGTCCAGCATCTGGAGCTTGGGAGCTTCATCAGCCCAGTTGCTTCTCTCCTCGTGCGCGCTGCGAGGCACCGATCGCCCTTGGACCAGCACCCGACGGAATCGGACGATTCTGGCGTTTCTGACCCTCTGACGATTCTGAAAATTGATTGAACGCAATTGCGCGCTGTGTCGACTGGATGACTTGATTGCGTCCGCCGCGTCCAACTTGCCTGCTTGCGTGCTTGCTGGCTCCGATACATTGTAATACGGAGTACAGACTCACAGAGTAGGAGGTAGGTAGGTACCTACACCGTACAGGCCTGACCGTCTGAGGTGACAGAGTACGAAGTACCTACGTACACACATACAACACCGTACTTGTACCCGACGGACTTGGTCATTTGGCTGGGCACCGCTGCTCTGTCGAGGAGTCCAGACTCTCCAGACTCCAGACTCCAGAGGGAGCAGCCGCCGCAACTGCAGCGCACTGCACTGCGCTGCAACGCCCGCACCGCTGCACCACCAGTGACCACATTTCCTCTCCATTGAACGTCGCCTCCCCACCATGGATTCTTCGTGGCAACCGTCATACAACGACTCGTTCGGCGCATCGCGACGACTTAATAACGGCCGCGGTCAAATGCCTCGAGAATACCCGGCCCAACAGCCGCCCCCTGCTGCGGCCACTTACGGCTACGACCACGCGCAGCATCCCGCCGCCGCTCACGCCGCTCACGCCGCGGCTACCGGCGTCCCCATGGTCCATCATCCCGCCGGCCAACCCATGGTCCTCCACGGCTCCAATATCGCCACGACTCCTTCCATGCCATCTGCTTCCATGGCCCGGGACGGCAATGGCGACGTTACCATGCAGAATTCTCACGATCTTCACGCCGCTCACGCTGCCCTCAAGTATCCCATGAGGTCTCACCACCAGTCGCACCCTTCCACCGGTCGCTCCTCCTCCCAACTCCACTCGCCTCATGAGCTACAACAATCGTCCGCTGCTCAGCGCTACTCTCCCATGGATACTTTGTCGCCCACCTCGCCCTACGCACCCAAGGCCAGCCAATTCTCTCATCCATCTTCGCAGGCTCACTCGCCTAGTGCTAGCCAGGCCGAATATCCGCAGAGCCCCTACTACGCCACCCGACAATCCGGTCAGCAGCTCCCGCCGCCGCCATTGACGCCATATTCCGTCTCCCACGACGGATACTCGTCGTCCACTCTGGCCAATTTCGACGGCGCCTTTGCCAATGGCCCGAGATCGCCTCGACGACACAACCCACCGCCGCCTGCCGTTCCCAAGGCTGTGCCTGAATTTCGCAAGGTGCGGGACGTGTCTGACTTGAGGCCGAAAAATAACCGCCAGCCGCCGTTTCGACGAGCGAACCCGGAGGGAGGTTTCATTAGTGTATGTGTATTTCCCTTGGCCTGTCTTGTTCTGCAATGCTATGATAGAGGGGAGGGAGAAGAGAAGAGGAGAAAAAGGAGTGAAGAAGAGGATGAAGAGAGTGAGAGAGAAAGAAAGATGCAGAAGAGAAGAAGCAGAGAAGAAGGAGAAAATGAGAAAGAAAATGAAGATGGTGAGAAGATGACGAAAGAAAAGATGACGAAGAATCAGCCTCAAGTATCATTTTACATGCTCATCGACTAACCACACCTAATCTGATGCGCTCTACAGCCTCTTCAAGCGCTTACCTCTCACCTACCCGCTACATATCGCATTTGCAACCCTAACTTTAAATACGAGACTTCCCGAAATCCTCGCCGAGTCCTGACGAAGCCAAGTAAAGGAGTCAAGAACGACGGCTATGACAACGAGGACAGTGACTACATTCTTTACGTGAACGACATACTGGGATCCGAAGAAGCAGGCCATAAGTGAGGATGCCTCTTTTGCGACAGCGCTTTGGACTGCTGTTACCCCGGTGGCTCTTCGCTAACACTTGCGAAACTAGAAATCGTTATCTCATTCTGGATGTTCTTGGCCAGGGAACATTTGGCCAGGTTGTGAAATGTCAGAACCTGAAGACGCAAGAAGTCGTCGCCGTCAAAGTCATAAAAAATCGCACGGCCTACTTCAATCAGAGCATGATGGAGGTATCGGTCCTTGATTTGGTAAGCGTGTATATCGTCGGGAAATCCTTTCCATATGACTGGCTCGTGTGATTGACAAAACTTCATGCAGCTAAACACCAAACTCGATAAAAATGACGACCATCATTTGTTACGGTTAAAGGATACTTTTATTCACCGGCAACATCTCTGCCTAGTATTCGAGTTGCTGAGCGTCAATCTATACGAGTTGATTAAACAGAACCAGTTCCGAGGACTCAGCACGACCCTCGTTCGAGTGTTCGCCCAGCAGCTTCTCAATGGCCTCGCTCTGTTGAATAAGGCCCGCCTGATCCACTGCGATCTGAAACCAGAGAATATCCTTTTGAAGAACCTGGAAAGCCCAATCATCAAAATCATTGATTTCGGGTCGGCCTGCGACGAACGCCAAACCGTTTATACCTATATTCAATCCAGATTCTACCGCTCGCCCGAAGTTCTTCTTGGTCTGCCTTACTCGTCGGCTATTGACATGTGGTCCCTAGGATGCATAGTAGTTGAACTCTTCCTTGGACTTCCGCTGTTCCCGGGATCTTCAGAGTACAATCAAATCGCTCGTATTGTCGAGATGCTCGGAACTCCTCCAAACTGGATGATTGAGATGGGCAAACAAGCGGGATCATTCTTTGAGAAACGGCAAGATGAGTTTGGCAGACGAACAAACCATTTGAAAAGCATGGAGCAATACGCTCGAGAGCACAACACGAAGGAACAGCCTAGCAAGAAGTACTTTCAGCAAAGCACTTTGCCTGATATCATCAAATCGTATCCCATGCCACGAAAAAACATGAAGCAGAGCGAGATCGACCGCGGTATGTCACATCTCCGTCCTAAGTGGAATCGAGGTGCGCTAACATGACATGCGTATCTAGAAATGAGCAGTCGAATCGCCTTTATCGACTTTGTTAGAGGTCTTTTAAACATCAACCCTCTGGAACGATGGTCGCCCCAGCAAGCCAAGTTGCACCCCTTTATCACGCAGCAAAAGTACACAGGACCATTCGTCCCACCGATGAATCTCAAGGCGAGCTCGTTGAATCGATCTCCTGCTCCAGGAACCCAACAGCAGCAACAAGCAGAGGCCTTATGCAAGCAACGCGCACAAGTAGCACAGGCCCAGGCTAACTCTGCCGCACAGTCTGCCGCACAGTCTGCCGCTCAAGGGGTCTACGCAGGCATGGCTGGTGGCGGCCAGTATCCTCCACAGCCAGGTCATGTCCAGCCCCCTATCTACAGCAATAATCATGTATACGGACCAGCTGGCACACACGGTAGCATGACAACGCCATATGGACCCCAAGCCTCTCAGTATGGACAAACCATGGTCATGACACAACCTCCGCAATCCATGCCCCCTGCCCCGTACGGAAATCTTGCTCCGCCAAATTTGTATCAACAAGGGCCAGTGAGGAATAGCAGACAAAGGTCGTCTACCATGGAACAGCAGCAGAGCGGCATCCCGGCGGCCATCCAGCGCGTAGCCAGTCATCTCGATCCGAGTCAGCCGATTCGCCTACAGCCAAGTCCTGCATACTATCCCCCTCCAGGTGAGGGCATGGTTGGGATGGAGAATATGCCGGGCCGAGCAGGTCGACGTGGGAGCAGAGCGCAACAAGGCGCAAGAGGGAATCGAGACTTTATCCGAAATCTCGAGGAACGCACTCTCGAAGAAGGATTCATGGGAAACCAGAACCCCTGGCATTGAGATGAGGCTACATACCAAAAAGAACTGTTGAGAAATTTAGTTCCCAATGAACTTGGAGGGCGAAGTATTGATGAAAAGAGGAGCCATTGCCTCGTTGGACGCGAGCTTCCTTTCTCCGCTCGTGGTCGTTCCCTCTCTCCCTACCTAAATCGACGCCAAGGGTGGCTCTCTTTTGTGCACATTTCCGCGTCCGAGTACATGCATGTACATTCATTGCTTCAGTACTTACGGGAGGAACAGATCGGGGAGGGATCTGCTAAGGCCACGCTGGCAAGGTATCACTGAACTACTGGGGGGGGGGAGGGGGGGGGGAAGCCCCCGCCATATCAGTCCTCCTTCGCGTATAAACTGTGGTGGGTGCACAGCGGCTAGATTTTGCCTCAGGAGGGTTTCACTGGCCTCACGCAACTATGCAGAGCGTGCGGAATAGCAGATGTGGCTGCCTAGGCTTCCCACCTACATACTCTCAAGACGACAGAAGCTGGCTTCGTCCGATATCCATCCATCCATCCATTGCAATAAAGAATTAAACTAGATGTATTAACAACATGTTTTCAACTTTTCAGTGGGTGGGCGAAGTGCTGGTGCTGGTGTTGGGTTCTGTCTCCTTGACTGGCCTCTATCCGACTTTTCACGCTGAGTTGAGTCTTTGTTCGCCACTCAGGCGTGTCTCGACGACACTAATCGAGCGGACATGCGTCGGATAATGTTTCGGGGCGAGCAATGGAGGAGGATAGGGAGGGGTATATATGACTATAAGGATAAGGGGTCAGGGACATAGAGAGGAGGAGGAGGAGGAGGAGGGACCGCTCGTGTAATAGAGGAGTAGACACGCCGGATGGTGCTTGGGAAAGGGGGATGGGCGAGAGGGGCGACCTTTCTATATCTATTCTTATGCTTTCTGTCCATTTCTTTTGCGTTGTTCTTTCTTGGGTGGGGTGTTCATTCGGTACTCAGGTATAGGTACTTAGCTTTCAAGAGGATGGGATGGAGATGGAGATGGGCGGGTGGAGATGATAAAGAGAAAACAACAAACAACAGAGATGAGATGAGATGAATGTATGATGTGTGGGTTGATGTGTGTAGACTGCGATGCGCGTGGCGTGGTTTTCTGGTATAAGTCCGTGTGTCTAGTGTTTGTGATATAAGCCGTGCCGTGTACATATTGTGTTGTTGTCGTTGCTGCTGCATGTGTATGTACCTGCATCTGTATTACCGCGTTATTACCGCGTCTCTCATATGTATTCACGGCATGTTTTACCGTCCTTGATGTAGTCATCTTTCTCGTCGTGTCTCATTTTCACGCCAAAGGTAACGAATGCTACAGTTACAAGAGTCATGTGCAAAGCGAGGGGAAGGACAAGGATAAGCAAAGAGATGAAGGCACGTGGTGCCGAGCCCAACTGGCCCTAAAGCTACAAACAAGTATGTAACATAAGTGTCTAGTCAGTAATACAGATCACAAAACATGAATATGACACAAAAAGAACTCATAAGAAAAGGCAATACATGATGAGAACGCCGTGATGTGACAAGAACTGCCGTAATTGTCTGATCGTATAGCGGCCTAACAACGTATAGCCACTTCATCAATACATCGTCAGCACGACAGTCTCGGCCGAAGGACCGTTCGATGAAACATGGACGAGATACTTCACGTCGTGGCCATAACTCACGTTCGTACTCCAAGTCTTCTGACTGATCACAGTAATCAGTGAAATATCCGAGCTAGGTAGTCTACAAGGAAACATGACGACTCCGATACCAATACAGGAGTAATTTTACAATGGAAATCATGTGAACCATGTGGAATACCGATAAAAAACAGAGTCTAGAAGTACTTTACCGGAGATGTGCTTCATGTTGAAAAAGCAAGAGTTATACAAAATAAGGACGCAAGACAAAGACAAAAAACAAACGCCGTTTCTCCGCGCATGGTGAGATCATCGTCCTGTTTCGTGACCTGTAGCTGCGACTGCAACTGAGAAGGATGTTGCGAAAAAAGAGAGAGAGAGAAAAAGTGAAACAAGGGTGACCGGAGTACGTAGTACAGCTGGTTGATTCTGAAGTGCTTTCCTCCCTGACTTATCAATCATCAACGACGGGCCCCTCGACCTCCTGCCACAGAACCACCGCCGCTACCGATACCGCCCTCCGCCCCCTCTAGCCAAATCGTCACTGTACAGCCTCGTAGATGCAGCTGCGTAGAAATAAGGATCTGTTGCGTTCATCGGGTCTGGAAAGCCCATTGATCCGTCGACAATATGGTGCCTGGCGATGGCTGGGTTGGTGCTTCTGGGTCCACTGGGGGCATTGGCCGGGGCTTCGTGTTCTATGGGAGTGTTTGAAGGTTTGTAACCGCCGAGTTTAGGGTACATCTTGAGGACTCGACCATCGGCCTGAGAAAAAAGGCAGTTTGTAAGCATGATGATGATGTCGTGGTCTGGCAAGGGAGAAACGGACCAGCACTGGTGATGTGGTAAGGAGGAACAAAAGAGACAACGTTACTCACTATCTTGTTGTGAAACATTTCAATCACCCGCTCGCCACCTTCCTTTGACGAGAATACCATCTCGGCAAGTAAAAAGGGAGTGGTCTTGACGATTTTGCAGCTAAACATCTCGCCGCCCACGGGCGTCATGGCACTTTCTATATCAGCCGCCGTCGTACCCGGCGCGAAGTTCTGTCCCATGACGGCATAAAGACCCGCCAGGCCACGGATCGACATTCCCTTGCCGCCTACATCACGCGCTGAGGGCGACACGACATTGATCTGCTCCGCGTCTGCCTTGCTGAGAGCTGTGGCGAGCTTCGCCTTTTGCTTGGGGCGATTCTTGGCGGTACCGCTGCTACTTTTGGCATTGATGGTTCCCGGGGCTGTGACTCGGGAGCTCAGGGAGCCTTTCTTGCTAGAGAGTCCCTTGGTGGATGCGTAATGATTCGGTGTCCACGAGGCGGGACCGGTTGGTATGCGCGGCTTGATTGCAGAATCTGAGTGTCAGCGAACCTGCATTTCACAGCATCGGGCTTCTTTTTTCTGTCCCCAGGCCATCTTTTCCCTCCTACTCGTATCCCCGTGTTTGAGGTAACTCTACCTTTTGGACACCAACTCTACTTGCGAGCGATCCTCCGACCGGGGGCTTGGATTTCGAGGGCGGGCTTTGTTTGCGATCGCGGTTAAATATTTTGTCGGCCAGATCTGCATTCCTCTTGCGTTCGCGTGCTGGAAATTTCGAAAAGAGAGAGAGAATAGGATTAGATGAGCCTGTATGAACGGAAAGCAGCTTGTGGAAGGAGAAAAAGTACCATCGGTAATTATCTTTTGAAAATCATATGCCACGGACGCCATGCTTGCTGAGCTCGCGGCTTCACCCCCGACGCAGTCTGGGGATTAGCTAGAAGGATTACAGTTCCTTGCGTTATATTTCGCGTTCAGCAGTCGGCAGACGATAGCGAGGGTAATCGAGATGAAAGAGATGCTATAGGATGGGGATCGATGCTGGGTGTGTCTGGTTGCGGATGTTGGGTTCTGCTTTGGGACAGTGACGAGAAAGCACGGAGCATAATAACGTCCCCGACTTCCAGCCATATGAATCTGGCGCGCGACAAGCCCGCCCATGCACGAGCGGCCCGAGACGCGACATCCAATCAGCTTAGCCTTAATGTGGAGTCCAGACAGGCTCATTGATAAGATAACGAAAACCTTTTGCGCATCCTGTTCAATAAATTGAAACGCAGGAGAATGGGAAGCCGACGCTGACCTCCTACGATCAGAGCCAGTTACCGGCCCCGCCTCATTCGCTCTCAGAATGGCTGCTGCAAGGCTTCTCTCCTGCAGAGCATGCCTCTCAAAGACGGCCCGGGTGGCCACGTATAGCCGCAGTTGCCTCGCCTCGGCAGCCTCACGCATAACGACCGCTCATCTTGGCAGGCCAAACGAGCGATGCTATGCGACCACAGCCTCTGCTAACCCCGAGGAAGGCCTCGGTCTGCCTCAGCCAGGCCGGTCACCCGATTCAGACGCCGGACACGCGCGTAAACAGGAGACTGTGAAGCTACTGCGGGCCGTCAAGAAACAATTGAAGTACTTAAACGATTCGTGGGCAGTTGCCCAGCGGGTCGAGGAGACGCTGTCAAAGGATCGCTTTGACGAGGCTCTGCTCTTGACGCAAGAAGCTAGCAGAGATGGCCAGATGGTGGTGTCCTGGAACCACCTCATTGAATATTTGTTCAAGAAGCAGCAACTAAGCCAGGCCATCAGGGTCTTCAACGAGGCGAGTACAAAACATTTGTTCGCCCTACCTTGCCTGCCTTCTTCTCCTCAACATTGTACCTATTGGAACAGCTAGCTAACCTTGTCGCTATTATCTTCTGCCTCTTGGCTCTCTCGCCCCCTCGTTCCATTTTCTTTTTTATCTTTTCGAATATCAGATGAAAAAACGCGGCCAATTCCCGAATGTACGAACATTTACCCTCATTTTCGCCGGCTGCGCCAAGTTTGAGCATCCCAAAGTTGCCGTTTCCGAAACCGTCAAGCACTACAACTTGCTCATGGCCGATGAAAGGATCAAACCAAACTCGATTCACCTCAATGCAGCGTTGAACGTCTGCGCCAAGGCGGGCGATCTCGAATCCATGTTTCTCATAGCCGACACGGCAGACGACTCAACCCGTGCTCCCAACGCGTTTACGTATACAACCATTCTTAATGCGCTGCGTGCCGATGTTTCAAAGGACCTGGGGCTAAAAACTTTGCCCAAGGACCAGCTAGAGAGAAGTATCAAGAGAGTGGTGGATCGTTCAAGGAGTCTGTGGGTGGAGGTCATGATGAGATATGAAAAAGGCCGCCTCCTTCTCGATGAGCAGATCGTCTGTGCCATGGGTCGAAATCTTCTCTTGTCATGGAATATCGACGACAGGCGCGAAGTCCTTGATCTTGTTCAAAAGACTATGGGCATTCCCAACCTTGACAAGGATCCAAAGGCAGCAAACCGGCTTCTGGGAACAACCTCAACAAACTGCCTACTAGTCCCCTCACAAGGCCTCTCAGAAGATTTCATACCAGCATCCTCAGAGAGCCTGCGGGATACAAAAACTAATGACAGTGATGACACCAACAAATTATCTTCAGAAGCCACAGTCCTTGAAAGCAATAGCCGCTACGCCCTTCCCGGACGCAACACGCTCGCCTTGATCCTCACCGCTCTCTCCTTCTCTAGACTCACCACCTGCGGCATCAAATACTGGAACGTCCTGGTTCGGCATTACGGCATCGTCCCCGACAGGGATAACTGGTATCGCCTGCTCGGCATGCTCAAGGCCGGCAGGGCGAGCGCCCAAGCCGCATCCATTGTGAACTTGCTTCCCAAAGAATACGTCAGCGCTTTACCCTATACAATCGCCATGCAGACTTGCATCCGCGACAACATCAACCCCAACGCCACCAAGAATGCCCTCCAGGTTCTCAAGTCCATGGTGACCCGCCTTCCTGTTCTAGACGTCCAGGTCATGAGGCTGTATTTGCGCGTGGCCCTCGTCTGCCATTATCACTTTCGGCGTCGGGCGAAAAAAGGCGACGAAGTGGGAGCGAAACGGGAGTACGGCATACAAATCACATCCGCGCTCGAAAACATCAGGGAGACCTACTGGGTCCTTCACGAACACTATTTTCAGGTTGTTCAACCTAAAGACGCGGAAGAACGAGACGTTCTGTACAATAGCCAGTGTGAAGTCATTGCGCTCGCACGACACATGCACGCACTCTGCGACAAGGTCGTCTTGGAGAAACTGCTACCCGAGGCGGACTTGAAGAAGGTACAGACTCAAGCCGTCAAGCTCAATCGTATAATTCAGCAATTCTACTCGGCGCGTCAGCGTATGGAGCCACAATTGCCCCCGCTTCCGATCCCAGCGGGTGGCCCCAAAGAGAATGACAAGTATCGTGACAAGTATCGTGACAAGCTCTTTGCGTCAGAGGACCTGCCTGCAAATCAAGGCGGTGGTCATGTTTGGGATACGAGCAAACCTCTGGCACCCGTCTCACGAACAAAAAGATCTTGGTGAAAGAACCAGCTGATTCCCCCTCAAATTTCTTGACTTTTCCAGTGTATTTATCATGTACTTATGTACCTTGACGCATCAAGCATTGTATACTACTACTTCGTGCTTTCGAAGAATCACTTTTCCATGTTTGGAGTCGACGACGGATTATGGAGTTGTTGACAGTGTTCAACTATTTTAAGGAACTACATGTACTGAACGTATACTTATCATCGTTATTGCTCTTCCAAAACTGTGGTCTGGTCCTCTAAACTCGTGATGTGGTGGATTATCGACCGAAATGACAGTCTTGCGCCGGGGCCGCCATTCCGTCTCCTTTCTTGTGCTCATTTTTTTGACTTCGTCCTGAAAAGCTCTCGCCCTAGCTACGTTTAAGCTGCCCTCTGCACCTCACGCGCCGTCGTTGAAGGGATTTCTCTTGGACGAAACTCCTCATCTATATATCCGGGAGTGCAGCTGCTTAACGCCGAGCTTGCTTCGGAGTCGCTTGGAAAACGATGCCGAAAGCCTTCGAATTGATTGCCTCGGGAAATCCTTCTAATTGCGGGATTCTGCTTGAGAGCGTCCATGTGGTAAGTAGAGGGAGACTCACCGGGCATAGAGCCCATTCTTCGGAATTTCCTGACTAGATCGGAGACCGATGGTATGCTTTCATCGGAAAACCCAAACCCATCGCTTGTGTTGGACGGCAGCCGGGAATTGATGATGACGGACGCACATTCCGAGTTCTCAGGTGTGCTTCTGGCGCGAAGACGTTTTACCTTGATCCCAGAGTTGGACAAGAGACTCTCTCGGTCATAATTTTCGATACTTGGTTCACGAACATTGCACGAAGCTCGTTCGCTGTAGGAACGTTGTCGCTGGTGCGTTGGTAGTGGCGTATTCTGAGCCACAGAAAGACAATCGTTCTCATGAGTGCTGGATGCAGTTGTAGAGTCATTGTTTACTTTGACGCTGGTCGATCCGCCAGATTTGCTATCCGAGTTGGAGCTAAATTCCACATGACTAATATTGCTGTGCTTTTCTGGAGGGTTGTGCATCAAGTCTCGCGGCGATGAACAAGTGAGTGAATGTCTTGCACATGGCTGCCCATTCTCAGCATCGATGGAAACAGCAACCGTATCTTTGGAGGCAGTCTGAGAGGTCGTTGCTGGCATCAACTCATCGAGATTAAAACCTGTATCCACTGCCTCGCCGAGAAGCAGTATTGGAATATGGCTCTCATCATCATCTTTTTTGGCAACAGCTTCCTCTAAAGGATCAGACTCGTCTGACATGGTGGAGGACAGGTTCCGGACTTCTCCCATGGTAGACTTTGCCTTTGACGCAGGAGCATCCATGAGTCTTGGGAGCTGATAACGAGGCCGGAAATTGCTCAAAGGAAACGTGATAGGCATTGGTAGTGATCTTCCTCTCCCGTCTGGCAGATTCTGTTCTAGACCTCGGTGGATCACGTAGGATTGACAAGCTTCCATGCTGGAAGGTGTTCCATATTTGTTATTGATGTCGTCCACAGCCTTTTCCAAGCTCGCTCGAAAAGTAGAAAGGCCGGCAGACAAATCGCGAGCAACGAGATCAGAAGGCATTTCCAAAAATGGAGGCGGAGATGCATTTCTGGGTCGGGGTGTGAAGACAGGGACGTCTTGCGCAACGGGCTGAGGACCTTGGAAGACCCGAGGTGGTACGAAGCTTTGCCACTCCGCCTCATTCTTGTCCAGCCTGTCGCGGGAGTACCTTATCTTGACTGTTTTGAAAACGCTGCTGAGACTTCTCCTGTGACTGACACTTACGGGGCCTGATGCAACGATGTCAGTCATGACAGCTGAGGCCGAGCAAAATCCAGAGGCAGACAGAAGCAGAAGACTTACGTCGTTTGCCCCCTGAAACGATGTTATCGTTGATTGCTGAAGGTCCTGCTACGGAAGCTTTGTTGTGAACGCCTTTCTCGGGCTGTTCTTTGGGTCGAAAAGTAGAGAACCATCGACGATTGGAGGGTTTCAGAACTTGAGACTGGTCTCTGGGACCGCTATTTGCTGGCTGTTGGGATCGATTATTCCACAGTTTCTAACTGGCGATCCGATTTCCTTTGAGAGTCTCGCTTTGGACAGCCTCTGGCTGTGGCTGCTGCTTGGAGAACAACATATTGGAAAGTAGTCATGTGCGAACTAACAAAAGTAGAGATGAACTACTAGATATGGAGCAAAGAGCCAAGGAACCGATAAAATGAGAGAGGATCACAAACAGAGCCTTGCCAGGAATTCAGCATAGCCAGGGAGGAAGCTTTGAATTCATATATGCTAGTTTCCGGCCTATACCAGGCAGTGAATGACGACGGAAGGGGTCACGCATGTTACGTGTCGTAGAAGCTGCAACAACGCTGCAGAACGAGGAGGGGGAGAAGGTAGAACCATCAAGATAGACTACAAATAGCTATAGGTAATTCAGAATTTAACCACAGTCGAGGAAGGAACAGACGTTGCGCGGAGAATAAAAAGGTCTCAAAAGGCAGGCGACATCGCGCGCACATAGTGAAGTGACTCGTGAGTCGTGACTCGTGAGTCGTGAGTAGATTGAGTGTACAGTACGTAGCACAGTGCTGCACACAGTGAATGTCGCATCGCACATGCTGTGAGTCTGTGACTGGCTGACAGCCTACACTGTACACTGTACAGTACCTAGGTACCTAGACCGTAGTACAGGTCGTTTTAGCGGCTTCGCGTGAACGCGATCGCGACACGCTCAAACACGCGGTCCCAAGACTTTAATTGTCATCAAGCGCGGCTCAAGTGGTGAACCGCCAACTTACGTTGACCGACTGGCGACACTCGATTTGACTCTACCACGACCATCTAAGCATCTGTTTGCTGCACTGCCGATTCCTTCTTACAATACCCCCAATGTGTTTTCCTTGCTCAAGCGCTCTGTTGAATGATCGTCACTGTCGCTTGACATTGCTCCCGTCATGCCCAAGCCTGATCATCGGGCCAAGCTCGCTGAGCTAAGAGCCCTTCGCCAGTCCGGCAAGAAGGCTTTCGAAACCTATCGTGTAGACGACGCCCCCGATTTGTACGATGAAGTCGATGAAGACGGCTACAAGAAAATTGTCCGTAGTCGCCTCAACGAGGACGACTTTGTTGTCGACGACAATGGCGAGGGCTACGCCGACGACGGCCGCGAGGACTGGGATCGCGTAAGGCATTACGAATCTGACAGCGACCTCGAGGACTTGCCCGTCCGTGGCAGAGCTGGTAAAGAAGGTTTGTGCTCACCGTGTCATGGGATCGAGAAATCTACTGTGCAACCCACTCACTTCTTGCATAGCCAAAAAGAAGCGCCAAGATACCCAAGCCAAACGTGACGCCAACGACCGCAACATTAGCGAGTATTTTACCAAAGGGACCGGTGGCAAAGTTCAAGCTCAGCCAAAGGTAAGTCACTGGCCATCTTACCAACTTGAGAGCTACATTCACTGCCGAACCCGGAATTCCAATAACTGAAACTGCCACCAGGTCATAAAGACCAAGGAAGATGATGATTTCCTTGCCGATCTCCTTGGTGAAGTTGACACCAATGTTCCTGTTACAGCGCCGCTCTCGAAAAAAGTCAACAGATCTGGGGATCGACGGAAGTCTAGAGCTCTGTCCCCGGTCACTGAACCGATTCAGAAGAGACAAAAGACAGCCGATACACGACTTCCATCTCCACAATTCGGCGAGATGGATTTTGACGACGGTTTCATTCCTCCCGACTTTGATGATGGTCATCTAGAGAGTCAAGAAGTGATTATGAGTGACCCACCTCAATCTTCTCCTGCTGCGAGAAAGGCAGAGCGAAATGCTCAACTTAAGCCTGAACCGCGGGACGAAGAAGATCAAGATATGATGGAGGTAGCCCATGCTGGAGCCGTCAATTCGCCCAGTGTGAATTTGATTGGTTCTCGTCCAGTGAAGAAGCTGCTGACACAGGAGCCCTATCCGTCACCAGCCAGCTCTTCTCCCTTGAAGCAAGCGACGGAGGTCTCTGTGGACCCAACCTCGTGGAATAACCTGACCGACAGGTTGAACGTCGTGAGCAGCCCAACAGAAACGCGTGGAATCGGCAAGATGCATTACAATGATGCCATCGAGACTGATGGCACCCTCAACTTCTTCTGGACAGATTACACCGAAGTAAACGGCAGCTTATGTCTTTTTGGCAAGGTGCTGAACAAGAAGACTCGCGTCTATGTCAGTTGTTTTGTCAAAGTAGACAATATTTTGCGAAAATTGTATTTTCTTCCTCGCCCACAACGCGTCCGAAAAGGCGAGGCGACTGACGAGACTGTTGGGATGATGGATGTGTACGAAGAGGTCGATGAATTGATGACGAATATGAAGGTGGAAATGCATAAAATCAAAGCTTGCACTCGCAAATACGCCTTTGAATTGCCCGACGTCCCGAAGGAGGCGCAATACATGAAGCTCTTGTATCCATACACTAGTAAGCAGTGAACCAAATTTGGCAAGCAGACCAAGGTCACAAAAGCGTCAGAAGGCACGTATATAGGCTGACCTGGCATGACAGAACCACAGCTCGATGTGAACACTACCGGACAGACATTCTCTCACGTTTTCGGGACCAACACAGCTCTCTTCGAACAGTTCATTCTCTGGAAGAACATCATGGGCCCTTGCTGGTTGAAAATCCAGGATGCTGACTTTGGTGCCGTCAGTAATGCTTCTCACTGCAAACTCGAGATCCTGATTGACGATCCTGATATGGTCTCAACACTCTCCGAATCAGACAACCTTGAAGCACCTCCGCTTACACTAATGAGTCTGTCTTTGCGAACGGCGTTTAATGCTAAAGAAAACAAGCAGGAAATTCTGGCCATCAGTGCCCGAATCTACGACAAGGTCTCGCTTAGTGATACTACTCCCGCCGAGAAACTCCCTTGCAGGACATTCAGTGTCATTCGACCCCATGGGCAAAGCTTTCCTCTTGGTTTCGATCAGCTGGCCAAGAAGCGGAATAGAGGACTCATCGCCCTGAAAAAGACAGAAGCCGATATTCTGGCTTTCTTCATGGCCCAGGTTGATGTTGCAGACCCCGATGTGCTCCTTGGTCATCAACTCGAAGGAGTGGATTATAGCGTGCTTTTGAATCGCCTGCACGCCAAGAAGACTCCCCAATGGTCCAGACTTGGACGTCTCCGGCGCAGCCAGTGGCCTTCTTCAATAGGCAAGGTTGGCGGTAATGTCTTTGCTGAACGACAGGTCATTGCCGGCAGATTACTTTGCGATCTTGCCAACGATGCCGGAAAATCTGCCATGTACAAATGTCAAAATTGGAGCTTGACAGAAATGTGCAGTCTGTATCTCTCGGGTGAAAATCATCGCCGAGAAGTGGATAATGAGGTTGCTCTGAATAGCTGGGCTAAAGAAAAGCAAGGACTCATGGATTACATTACTCACATGGAAGCGGACACGCATTTCATTGCTGCGTTGGCGCTCAGCGTCCAGTTACTACCCCTGACAAAGGTATTGACCAATCTTGCTGGCAATTCGTGGGCGCGAACGTTGACCGGCACCCGAGCCGAGCGCAATGAGTATATTCTGCTTCACGAATTTCACCGTAACAAGTACATTTGTCCGGATAAGCAGACGTTCCGTGGTCGTCAAAAGCTCGAGGAGGAAAATCTTGAAGCAGAAGGCGGCGGAGACGGTAAAAAGAAGGACAAGTACAAAGGTGGCTTGGTTTTCGAGCCTGAAAAGGGACTCTACGACAAATTTGTTCTTGTCATGGACTTCAACTCTCTCTACCCTTCCATCATTCAGGAGTTCAACATTTGCTTTACAACTGTCGACAGGACGGGCTCGGTAAGTGCTTCTGGAAAGAACAGGAGGTCATTGATGCTTGTTTAACTGACACCATGACTTAGACGGAGGATGAGGATGCTGTCCCCGAGGTACCTACCAATCAGGAGCAGGGTATTCTTCCACGGCTGATTGCTACTCTCGTTGGACGTCGTCGTCAAGTCAAAAGCCTCATGAAGGATAAGAAGGCCACACCCGAGCAGCTCGCAACATGGGAAATCAAGCAGCTTGCTCTGAAGCTAACAGCCAATTCCATGTACGGGTGCTTGGGCTATACCAAGTCGCGGTTCTATGCCAGACCTCTAGCAGTTCTCACTACCTTCAAAGGACGTGAGATTCTGCGGAGCACCAAAGAGCTGGCTGAAAGCAAATCGCTCCAGGTTATCTACGGCGATACTGATTCCGTCATGATCAATGCCAACGTGGACTCTGTTGCTGATGCATTCAGAGTTGGCCATGAGTTCAAGAAGGCTGTCAATGAACAATACAGACTGCTCGAGATCGACATCGACAATGTGTTCCGGCGTATTCTGCTCCAGGCCAAAAAAAAGTATGCCGCAATCAATCTCGTAGAAAAGGATGGCAAATTTGTGGAGATGATGGAAGTCAAGGGCTTGGACATGAGGCGGCGAGAATTCTGTGCGCTCTCCAAGGAGATTTCCAAGCATCTTTTGGATGAGATTCTCTCGGGCGACGAAGCGGAGGTCACCATTGCTCGCATTCACGAGTATCTCCGTGAGATGGCGGGCAAGATGCGAGAACGAAGCATCCCTACTGCCAAGTACATCATCTACACACAACTGGGCAAAGGCCCCAAGGAATACCCCAACGCCGATTCCATGCCCCAGGTACAGGTTGCTCTCCGTGAACTATCACGGGGCAAGACGGTCCGCAAAGGAGACGTGGTTTCCTACATTATCACTGGGGATGGAACGAGCTCTGAGCCCGCGCCTAAACGCGCTTATGCCCCCGCAGACCTCAAGGCAGACGCCTCACTTGTACCCGACGTTGAATGGTATCTCGGGAAGCAGATTTTCCCACCGGTCGAGCGACTCTGCGCCAACATTGCGGGTACTTCTTCATCACAATTGGCCGAACAGCTCGGCCTCGACATCAGACGCTATGGCTCGAACCAGGCGCAACAGAACAGTTCCAACAATGACGTTGAAATCCACCCACTCGAGTCCCAAATTCCTGACGACGTACGGTTTGGTGACTGTGCGAGACTGACGATTCGATGCCGCAAGTGCAAGAAGGCGTCCGCCTTTGAGGGCCTGGCCGCCGCCCCTGAAAAGGTATCCGCCTCTGGCTTGCTGTGTAGCGGCGGATGCGGAGCCGTCATTTCAACGCTGTCCATTCTCGCCCAGGTTGAGCATGCCGTGCGGGAGCAAACCTCGCGATACTACGAAGGCTGGCTCGTCTGCGATGACTCGCAATGCGGCAACCGAACGCGAAACATGAGCGTCTATGGCGCGCGCTGTCTCGGGCCCAAGGGTCTTGCGCGCGATTGCCTGGGACGCATGCGATACGAGTACACCGAAAAGGCCGTGTATAATCAACTGGTGTACTTTGCCAGCCTGTGGGACGTTGACAAGGCTCGCACCAAGGCCAGTGACTCGAACGATGGTCTGTCGCAACAGGATCGTGATACGATTCTGGCGCTGGCGGAGCATAATCGCGTCAGGTTTGGTACGGTCAAGAACGTGGTGGACAAGTATCTCGAAAAGTGCGGTCGACAGTGGGTGGCTATGGATACTTTGTTTGCTAAGCTTGGCTTCACCAAATTGCTTGCTTCTGCATCTGCTTGATGACATGCTATTCGCTGAGCGGCGTCTCTTTGAGCATGTTTCTTTCCCTACTCTTTTTTGCAATTTTCTTTTTGGCCCCCTTTATCATTTTGTTTTTTGAATCGTCTGGATTATGAGGATTTCACTTGGTTACTTCATGCATGAGCTTTATCAGTCTTAGTTTCCTGCTCATATCGTCTTTTTTTTTGCGGTCATCAGTCGAGAGGTGCAGGACAATGAGCGTATGGCGTTGAGATGGTGCGTTCTCTTGGTTTCGCTTTCTCTCTTATACTCTCTTATTGCAGATAGACGTGCTGGGCGTAGTTGATGACACACGGAGGAGATACATACAATCGACATGTTGATATATACACAATACTCCACTACTACCTAGTGTTTTTGCATCTGGGTGAAGTGTATCTACCTGAATGAAGCTGCTGATTCCTGAATCATGCACGCCACACGTGGTTGCCATACATCGCGACGTAGAAACGTACACTTCCCCAAGATACATACAGAACATCACTCGAAACTACTTTCGAGTTCATGATGAACAAATCAATCAGCGGCCTGTCTGTCCCTGAGGATCCCTCCCAGCGCCCGCCCAGTTCACATCAGTAAGAACTTAGGAAGCTCGCACCAACTCCTGACACTGTACAGTACGTATAATGTACATATCAAGAACGTTCTACGGCGTGGCGTGTACTAGGCCCGAAACATGTTTCTGACAGTAAATTCAACATCCCTAACGCACAAAAACAAAGAACTATGTATATGTACATTCCCACCTTCCCTCCTGGAATCGATGAAGTGCAAATTCCTTCCTTCCTGCATTCCTTCAATCCTTCCAACCCCTCCCTAGGTATTCCACGTGTCCTCTCCTCCCTCTTCTGGCTCAATCCTCAATCCTCCAGTCTCCAGAGCACGTCGTGATACAACAAACGACGAAAGAGAAGAGGTTGCGTGTGTCAAGTTTTCAAGTATGTACATACCTATGTATTGCCGACGTAACCTAGGAGATAGGCAAGATAGCAACTCCCACACCGTACCCACATATAAATAAGAACACAGCAATGGCATAACACAAAATAAGAGCCAGGAAGGAGCCCATGATACTTGAAAGTTTTGAAACAGCAAACACAAACACAAACACAAACACAACAACGGCAATAAGAACAGCAAAGCAACAACACGTAATAGAACAGTTTGACAGTAATAGTAACAGTGGCATTGATAATAACACAGTAATAACACAACATCAAAGATTCCTTCCACACACATCTCCATCAGGAGCAACAACCGTCCCCAGCGCGCCACCCGCTTAGAAATATCCCCCTGATAGCAATCATGATGTGCAGGCACACCGGCCATCGGCTCAGCTATATCATTACGCATCTCATCCCCCATCCCATCCCATCATGCCGCTCTGACCGACCCGCCCCCGCCCAAACAAAAGTACCTAGGGAAAGACCGGGTGAGGGGTATACCGGTTGGCCTTGAAGCATGACTGTATGACAGCATCATAACGCGGCGCAGTTCTCGTAAAAGCATCATAGATAGATTCGGATATGTCCCATCCAATCTCCATATCCCCTTTTGCCCCCCCCCCCCCCCCCCCCTTCCCCTTTGACATGTGAAGCAGCAATCAGACACGCAAATATAAGTGAGCGTGTCACAGATAGCTCCGATGCGATGAATCTCACCACGACGAGACGACAGACCGAGCAAATCGTGAAAATAAAGACTCTTTTTTTCCGGAAATGCATTGCCTAAGCCCCCTCGAGAGGACACTCTCAATGTTGATACACCTAAACCGCCAGGAGCATCAGCTTCCGAGGCCTTCATCCGGGGGTACAGCATCCGCCCGCGTGAATGGAACTCGTAATCAGCCGCTCTAGACAATATAAGAAGAAATACAAGACAGAACATGCCCATATGAAGCAGGCGTTCCGAAGAAAAACCCCAGACACTCAATTAACCCGACACCAGGGAGACGAGCGAACGAAAACATCATGGTAATACTTGATCAACACACACAAAACTAGCTCTCTACTCCTCCAATTTGTCGCGAGAGCTTCCCCCCCTTCGTCTGATCTCAAATAAGGAGTAGTCTATGGGCGAGGTATCGTGGGATCAAAGAAGATAAAGAGGGGGGAGAAAGAATGAGAAGAAAAAAAAGAAGAGGAAAAGAAAATACGTGGGTAACTTTTTCATACTTTCTGCCAAATATGTCAGAGCGCATTACAAGAAAAGACAAAAGCCTGTATAAATGCACGGGAAACAGAATCCGCCTAGTCTATCACCCCAAAATGCGAGACACCCGAGAACAAAAACTGGAATCATCAAACTTTCTACTCGCTCTCTTTCTTCTCGTCAATCATGGCCTTGGCCATAAGAGGAGATGGTCCTGCAGATGGGGGGGATGCCGGGTGTTCAGTTTCCATATTGGCCAACAAGCTGTCAAGAAAAGGTTGTCATTAGTCAACTCTGTTCGTAAACTTGGAATCTTTCATGATCCTGAGGTCAAGTCTTCTTACCTAAACGTATTGGTGTTGCTGGAGACTACAGGCGGTGTTCCAGTGCGGGACGAAGCCCCAGAGTCCTCGCCAGGGCGACCGAGCGAGCCACCAGGCCCAAGACGCCTTCCGCTGTTGCTGCGAGACGAAAACATGGACCCCGGGCCAAGCATGGGGTTCTGACTTGATGTCCTGCTCGCCGAGCCCTTGAGGCGGCGCAAGTCGTCCATACCGACATGGTTGCTGGTCTGCTGGGCGTACCCTCCACCAGAAAAGTTGCGAGCATCGCCACGGCCCATTGGAAGGCGGCCGCCGGGACCGCCGCGGGTGTTATTTCTCGCAGATGACTCTTGCGCCTTGGCTGCGGCGGCTTCGGCTTCGGCGCGAACCTCCTCCAGCGTCTTGGGCCCCTTGTTGGCTTCCTTGGACACCCAGTTGTTTCTTCGAAGGTCCACCACGTCCATAAGCATAAACCTCATTCGGCTCTGCAGCTCGGGAAGGTCGAGCATGGTCTGGATGCGCTGGAAATAGGCGTCCATCATGGGCCGACACTTGTCGGTGCTATCGAGATTGGCACCAATTGTACGCAGCAGCTTGCTGAGCGATTCAATCTCCGCCTCGTCGGGAACACCCTTGTAGTCCACCAGCTTGTGAACACACTCGTGCATGATACGTTCCGTCAACATGCCGAGCTTGAACAATTCACCGATGAACTGTACCAGACCGAGACCACGTCGCTTGGCGGCAGCAGCGATGTAGTACTCATCGGAGAGCAGAGCAGCATCTCCCGGACCCTTCTTGGACGCATCGGCACCTCCCTCAGTCCCCTTGTCGTCTTCCCCATTAGGTTGCGCAGGTAAGTGGGTGGTCCAGCCACGCTCGAAGTCCTCTTGACATCTGTTCAGCAGGTACTTTCTGAACAGGGCACCTCCACTGACGACATTGCCATTCTTGTCCTTGATGCGTTCGTCCCGCACATCTGCACTCATGTTCTCAAGCATACGCTTGCAGAACTTGGCGTACATGGACGCCCAGTGAGCTTCGTCCGTGGCCTTTTCAAACGTGAGCTGAATGACCTGGCGCAGGGTACGGCCATCGGTCTCGTCCTTGGACTGCCCAGCGATTTCGAGGATCTGGTCAGCAATCCTGTCAAACTTTTCCGGTGTCATCTTGTTGAGGGCGGCCTTGACCTTCCTCTGCACCATTTCCGGATCCAAGTAGCCAGTAGCATTCGAGGACGCGGCCTTGTTGCCTATACTGGTTGGCTTCCAACCACCCGAGGACACGGCAATGGGTTTGATGTCCATGCCGGCGGTCAAAGGCATGGTCTTAGCAGCCTGAACATCTTTGCCGTTGTAGTCACGACGGCTGCCGCGAGTAGAGCGGCTGCCCTGGCGTCCACTAGGCGAGTTAGGAACACCGCTGCGAGGTTGAGAAGCAGTGCGAGAGCCGATGTTGCCGCCAGGGAATGCTCCGCCTGGGCCTCGGAAGGATCCGATGGAGCCGACAGAAGGCCTGGGCATAGTGCCGCTGGACATGGCGAGTCTTTGCTCCGACGATGTGCCTGGCGGAAGGGTGCGGCCGGGGGGAGCATTGAAAGTGCCCATCGAGAAGGCACTGCTGCCACGGTTGGAGGGCTGTCTAGGCGTCTGGGCGCGGGCAGAGCGGTCGCCATCTCCAATAAGAGACTTGACCTGTTGATGGAATTCGACCGACGGCTGCTCGGTGAAGACCTTTTGGAACTGCAGCAGGAAGCCCGCATCATACTTGAAGCTTTTGCCCTTCTTGGTGACGGCAGCGTTCAGAGCAGGATTGGGCGACTTGATACCAGTCGGGTAGATTTCCTGGTCCATAACCTGCAGGAATCGAGCAGACTTGAGGGATTGAAGGGCCGCGCTCGGTTGCGGGGACTCGATGGACTTTGAATTGAGAGGCGCCAAGTTGAGAGCGGCAGGCTTGGCACCACGCTTTTGGCCAGCAGCATCGCCCGCGGCAGACTTGTCGTCCTCGCCGGCGGCGCTAATCTTCAGACCGGCGAGCTTGTTGGTGACGGAATCGACGTTGGAGCTGTCTGCGTCCTTGCCAGCCCGTGCAGCGGCAAGAGCTTCCGCGACTGACATGGTTTTACCAGACGACTCGGCTTCCTTTCGTCGTCGCTCCTTTTCTTCCTCGAGCCTTTCCATCTCACGTTCCGCCTCTCGCAGTTTCTCATCTTGATTGGCTGCGTTGTTTTTTAGGTCCTCTTCTGCCTTCTTTTTCGCCTCAGCCTTCTGAGCATCAGCTCGCTTCTTGTGCTCCAATTCCTGTTTTTCGCGAAGGGCATCAGCCTCCTCCATTTCGCGAATAATGCGCTCCATTTCATCTTCGGCATCTTCTGCATCTTTGCCAGCGGCTGTTGATTCAGTAGGCTTCTGCTCTACATCCTCGGACTTCTTTGACTCTTCAACATTGGCGACTGGCTTGGGAGCGGCTACTTCAGCTTCTGCTACTGCCTCAACAGGAGCTTCTTTCTTCTCGGCTGGAGCCTCGACGGGGGCCTCGGCTTTGACTGGGGCCTGGACTGGGGCCTGGACTGGTGCCTCGACGGGGACCTCGACGGGAGCCTTGACTGGAGTCTCTGCTGGAACCTCTGCTGGGGTCTCAGCGGCCGCCTTCTTAGGAGCAACCGGGTCCTTAGCCTTGGCCGCTTCATTGGCAGCTCCAGAAGTCGCTTGCTTGATCTTCTCCTTGAGCTCATCCTGAATCTCCTTGGCCGTCTTGGGCGGAGCCGTGCCGTCAGAGCGTCCATGAGACGGTGTAGCCGACTTGGTCGGAGGGGTAGGCATGGATGCTACAACAGCAGGCGGGGTCTTGGACTGGTGACTGCTCGGGGCGGGAGAAGCAGAGGGTTTCAAGGTAGAAGTATCGACAACCTCACCCGCAGCATTCTTGATTGGGATGGCAGCACTCTTCCTCGGCTTGACAAAATTGTTCGGAAGACCCTTGCCCGCGGCGTTGGAAGGCTGCGGAACGGAGCTCACAACAAGAGGCTGCTGGCTCTGCTGCTGGGTAGCACTAGAGGGACGCTCAGATTGCGACGGACTCCGAGACATGCTGTTGCTGTGCTGATGATAGGGCGAGGCAAATTGCTGATTGTAGCTGGGGGAGTTAGCCTGAGGGGGGGCCATATAAGGAGGTACATTGTTGTAGGCGTAGGGCATGGGAAGAGGTCGGCCGTATTGATCATGCTGCTGTGGGGGGTAGCCGAAGTTCTGATATTTCATAGTCAGCGCGAATTCAAATCCACCGTTTTCAGGAGAAAGATCAAGAGAAGAGCTCTGGAAAGAGGCCATGGGGTCGGTCTGAGTTGAGCATTGCGCACTAAGCTTCACCACGCCATTGGAAACCATACGACGACCATTGCTACTATGTTGCTGATATTGCCGATGAGACTCTGGTCGCTGAGAGACACAACGTTGAGGCTGGCTGGCATCATTCCCATGTAGCTCGCGTATGGAATCCAATTGACGACCTGACTGCAGGGATATGGCGTGCTCTCTGCGTGCTTTGCTCTTCTTGTTGAGGGATTTGAAAGACAACTTATCAGGCAAACCAGAAAAGGGGGGCTGTACTTGTTGGTGTTGAGGCGCCATCGGAGGCGGATAATGATACTGAGGTGGCGTCTGCATCGACATATTCGATTGCATGGTAGCCGGGGGCATATTTGGAGTGTTGGGCATCGATGGGACCATGGCAGGGCTTCTTGTATTTTGCGGCGAATTGGCATACGATACCCGATTTTGAGGCTGAAAGGGGGGAGGTACCCCGCGGCCTTGACCATGGCTGTTTCGGTACTGATTGTTGGGAGGATAACCCATCTGAGCATTATAATGGTTGTTCTGAGGATTATAACTGCGGCCACGACCGCCTGAAGGAGGATAGTTGCCCCTATTTTCACCCTGAAGGGAGTGATTCGATTCATGTCGGAAATGAGCAACACCCTGCGATCCCATACCGTTTGAGTTGGAGTGAACAGAGGAACCCTGTCTCATGTGGCGCTGGAGACAAACGGATTCACTGATTAGCTTTCATTTAATGAAAATGCAAAAGACGACGACTAGCAAGATGCCCGCCTGGAGACAGGCTGCACCCCACCCATCCGTGACATCGTGCAGCAACAGACACACGACACAAAAGGCGAAGAGGAGAAAGTGTACAAGGGAAGGGCATTGGATTTTCTTTTGGATAGCTCCTTTGGGGCTAAAGGAAGGGAATTACATACCTCGCCATCATCACCGAAACTTCCAAAAGTCATTTGTCCACTAGGCTGCTGAAGGCCAGAGGGTGGTCGGCCACCACTTGCCGAAGGCTGCGGGATGGGGGACGGTGAGTTTGCTGGAGAAGGAATTCGTTGATTTCCAGCACCAGGAATGGCGATGGGTGCAGCATTACCAGCCTGAGGCGTGCTATGGGCCATGGCGGGAGAGGGACTGAACCCGAATTGGATACCGGACGAGGCGCCGGCATTGACGGGGTACGGGTTGGAAGTATTGACGGCCATGGTCAGAGAGTTCATCGAACGATCCACGCCGGAGCCGTTGGTAGAGCTACCGCAGGCAACAGCGGGAACAGCTGAAGGAGCTCTTGATTTGCCGTTTACAAGAGACGGAGGGGAGCTCTTTGCATTCTGCGCCGCGAAGGCAGAAGCAGAGTCAGCGACAAGGGGGTTTTGAGAGCCAGCCGCAATTACGGGCGCTCGAGGGGGCGACGATTGCTGGGGCGCACCTGCAGCGGAGGCATAAGAAGTCGCCGTGGTCGCAGAGGTGTTGGTCGCCGGAATCGAGTTCGACTTCGCGGACGACGTCATAAGGGGAGGATGGATCGACTCGTGAAACGGGTGAGTTGGTATTGTGTTGTCGATGATGCGAAAGCGTCGACAGACAGATGCCGACCTTGAAGGCGCGGGTGGATAAGTCGAGAAACTTTTTTCTCCAAACTCGTCCTTGCAGCACGGAATTCTCGGGTTGCTTCTTATCTTTTTTTTTTTTCAAAACAGCGAGGCAAACTGTGGCCCACGTGTCGAGAAAAAGATGAAGAATGCACACGAAGAAGATGCCCGCGACAAATATTAGGGGGAGAAGAAAACAGAGCACCTGGTGGCGGCTTGGAGAAGAATAGAACCCCAAGCAAGACCCGATGGTGGATATCAAGATCAAGGAATGGAAAAGGCCGACAAGGCGAGACCGTAGGCGTCCGAGATGGAAACTACGATCAGAGGCGTTGACGGCGGTCCTGGACGACAAGCAAAGGCGAAATTAGTCTTCTGGTGCGAATAAGCCACAGAAGAAGAAAAACCAAATCGCCGGTTGAAGGGATGAGGGGAGAGGGGGTCTGGTGAGGAAAAAAAACCCACCTAGACCAAGTGGTGTTTTGTTTGGGGTGGTGAAGGGTGGTGAGGTTTAGGAGGAGTTTGGCAAGAAAAATTTGGGCAGCAGGATTAAGAGATGGGGCGAAGGGGGAAAGAGCTGGGAAGGCCGACCGCGCTGCGACCGCGCTGCCCCTCTTTCTTGTCGGTTCTCTCGCGCTCGTTGGCTGGAGGCGAGCTGGAGGCTGGCGAGTGGAACGCGGTTCGACGACATCTTCGCACTGTGCGTCTAGGGCCTTGGAGGAGTGGGGGTGGCTACCGTGTGTTATGGCGCCAAGGCACTGTGGCTCCACGTGTCTGGGCGCGCTCACACATGCTGATCGATTCGAAAAGGTCGAGCAGCAGGGCCAAGACTGGATGGGATGGCCATTTGGCATTGATGAGGTAGTTGTCATGACATGACGGATGGCATCACGGGATGTCTGTACCGCGCGGGATTTCACCTGGAGAGTGAGGCTGGCCTGCTGCGGGCGCTACCAGACGCACAAAACGCGCAGCAGCAGCAACGCACAAATCGCAGCTTGTCTTGAAATACCGAATATTGTTCGTCGCGCGTTGCGTGGCTGCCAGTTGGTCGACAGGTGTACCGTGTGAGCCACTTTCCGTGTCACTTTCCTCGTTCGCACTCTGCGGCTCTGCCAGACTCCAGTATAACGCCATGGACCCTTATTTACTCTATCATTAGGTAGGTACCTACGGAGTAGGTAGGACTAGGTACCTTAAGTACCCTATGTACCGACATACATACATAGAGAGGAGTACATGAGGTACGTAAACGGTAAGCCAAATAACGCTGCCAAAAACACGCTGCCTTTTCCTGTTTCCTGGCACTGTGCAAGACAGAACCTGAACAACGGGTCAGCCCCAAGCCAAGTCGCCGTGCCGCCTGCAACACCTTGAAGTTGCCGCAACAGAGACCAGGCGGCAGGCCGTAGCCCGGCACCCCCGAAACATATCTACCTACGGAGTAGTTGTAACTTAAATTCCCGCCTCTTTCTTGTGTTCATTCAGGTATGTATTCCTGTTAGGTATCTTCGTTCGTCCGGTCTTCATTATATCTTCAGTCTTCCATCAGTTTGTTCTCAGTCTCCCTACCTTGCTTTTCATCCACCTACATATAATCTCATGAACCCAGCAAGCACATCGCGCACTGCGTCCTTCTCAGCCACGTTCTGCCTACCTTTTTGTTCATCCTTTGTCCTGGACTCCTGTGCAGTGGCAGTCCCTCCTCTTCTTTGCAGCCCTTCCGAATGAAACCGCGACAGGGCCAAGAGATTTCCTCCGAACGCCCCCTGACGCCGTCTCCGCACCAGGCAAAGCAAGCCATTGTCATTCTCTTCGTCTTTTTGCAATGCTTTCGCAATTATCCGTCTTGGTTTCCTGCTTTCTCTCCTTCTTTGGCCCGGTTGGCCCAGCCCCGAACCGCATTCCACTTCAGCCAACCAGCCCCCCCCTCGCGTATCTTGTCCTCCAGACTTCATGCCTGCCCCAGTCCCATCTGTCCAACCTAAGCTGGCATGGAATATATGTATCGCCATTGGTGACAAGAGCGTAGGTAGAGGGATACATATTTACCTAGATATGTACATATGTTATGTATCCATCGATAGGGTTGTAAATTGCCGTCCACCCCGGTGTATCGCTTGCCCAAGCTTCCGTCTTTTAGCTCTCACGTTCACCTCTCAATACCCCCCCCCCCCCCGTTCGGCTTTCCAGCCGGCGGCAATGCGACGCGCAGCCACACACTTGCACAGGTAAATTGTAATGCACCTCTCTGCCGCACATACACTGTACAGTACATACCTAGTCACATATACGAAGTACGAGACAACATCAATGACGCACCAAACGCGGGAGCAAAAGAAAACGGAGGTGGCAGGGCAAACAAACATGGAAACGAAATCAAAGAATATCTACTCCGTACCGGTAAGGCCACTCGCCTACAACGTCGAGGGCTGCCCCAAAAAGGGTCGTCAGAGTAAACTTTTTTTGGGAACAAAAAGGATGAGTTTGCGAAGGTGACATGACATGTGACATGTGCTCTCCATGTGCCGGAGGAGGGGGGGGAGAGAAGTCGAGAGTCGAGACAGATGGAGGGGCCGGCAAAGAAGGCACGTTTCCTATGGCATGGCATACCTTAGGAAGGTAGGTATGTAGAGTACTTGGAAAAAAGTGATGAGGAGTGGCGAAACGTGACAAATGCGAAGTTGAAATGCCACGTTTTGGAGCTAACGGTTTCGAAGAACGGGGATGGGGAAGAGGGTGAGAAGAATAGTTTGACGTTCGTGTATCTAAATTACACTCGATTTGCCTCTAATACATATTATTAGCTATCATATCGGTGTCATTCTACCAGATACCTACCTCCTATGTATGACGGGACCATAAGTTTTCCTTGCCTCCGGTCAACCTCATCATGCACTGGCGCATCCATGTGGAGCTAGCTAATCTAGGGGACATGTTCTTTGGAAATTCGAAGTTCAATCTTCCTCTCGAACCTCCGGCGTGTCTGCATGTGTGGTGAATTACACTCCAATATCCTGCTCATTGCTCATCGTAGTACGTCGTGGCCGGTGTTTCATCTTCGTCGCCCTCTTCAGGGATCACCTCCATCTCGGAAGCCTTCCCGACTGAATCTTCTCCTGCTTCCGTTCCCGTTCCCGCTCCCTGCTCCTGCAGCTGCAGCTGCTTTAGCTTGGTATTGGTCATCTCAAAGACATATTGTCCCAGGTGCTCCACGCTCTCCATGATCACTTCTCCCTGCAGAGCAGAGTTGTCGCTCGCGTTAGCTCTCTCAGTAGGCCACATCTCCCCCGTGACGAGCATCAGCTTGTCTGGTCTCTCGAGCAGGATATCAAACGCGGGGCGGAGCTCGGGACAGGCCTCGAATACGGAGCGTCGTCCCAACACGTACAACCCGAGACGGGCTCGGGATACGGCAACTGTCATGCGTCGCACGTCGCGCAGATATCCGACGCGCGATGTTCGAGTAAGAGATAAGATGATATCTGTTTGTTTGGTAAATATGGCAATGTTAGCGCTGCCAAGTAGAGTCCTCCCCTCGTCCACCCTTCTGCATCTTCTAGAATCATGCACCTGCTGGGCAGAGCATGTATGGATTGGTACTTACAGTCGTTTTGCTCGCCTTGATACTTATCCACAGTCGCAACAGCTTTTGGCATTCCAAACACTGGATTTTTGGCACACCGATGCGCCAGAACGTCTCTGATCAACGCCCGCTGTCCGGCATACGTCGTGAGAATGCTTATCTTATCCGCGGGGTATCCCAATAAGCGCATGTACTGAAAGATGGCCACCGCGTACTCTGCCTCGCCTAGATTTTGGATGAAATGTGGGGTTGGTTCCGACTCTCCGCGGCCCTTGTAGTTGGGCACGTTGATGAACTGGTAGTCAAACTTGAACCCGGCATTGGCACGGACGAACTCGGCCTGACTCTGCACGTGCTGCAGGTTCTCTAACTTGGGATACCGCCACGAGTACAGTTGGGCAATCGATGGACGGGCACGACCTTGCTGATCGAGAATCACTGTTGGAACCCCCAGCCGGACTAGTCGCGAAAAGAGCGATTGCTCCAAGTTCGCATAGTGCCGAAAAGCTAAGCTCTGAATGACAGGCGAGTTTTGAAAATGATCGCCACACAGGACCACTCTCTTGAGAGGCATTTGCTTCTGGATGGGTTTCTGCATGGCAAGTGGCATGAAGGTTTCTGCCTCGGTAATCTGCGCTGCTTCTTCCATAATGACATTGTCGTAGTGAAAGCCCAGTGCTGCTATTTCGCCGCGTCGCATGGCCGCATGCGTGGTCGTCATAGCAATGATCCTGGCTTCGTTGGTCAGTAGGTAGTTGGTCTTCTCTCGCTCCCGCCTCAGGATTTCGAAAGGCAAAATGTCTGCTAGTTCTGAAAAGACTCTGCTGATGTGTCTGAAGCAGCCGTCAGCAATTTCTTGTACCTGCTCCCGACTGCTGTCCTCTGGGAAAAGTGGCTGAGGTGCATCAGCAAAGTATGTATGAAAAGGAAAGGCTTCGACAAGATCCGCAGCAGTGGACACCTCCGCCGAGTTTACGACGTGCTGATATCGCTTCCATGCAGGCTCTACGTAGACTTTGTGAAAGTATCCGGCCGTTTCGGCCGAGTTGTCATGGGCACCCGGCGCCCCCAGTGTCGCCGCCAGTTTTCCAACTTCATGGAGTAGAACCTGCCGATTGTCGAGGAATGACTCCACGCGGCCATGCTTTCCAAAATTGCCATCCGTTTCCAGATCTTCTTCTCCATGCCCCAAGCGCAAGAGATGCCTTTGGTCGATGTCCAAGGCCACAATTTTGGCAAATAATTGATTCAAAGCCTGGTTGCTGTGCGCAATGAGAAGTGTCTTCTCCTTTGGAAAGTTGTGGTATATATTGTTGATGATTTGCGTGGCCACATCTGTTTTTCCAGTGCCAGGAGGACCAACGATGACGGTCAATCCAGGTTGGGTTCCAGACATGATGGCCTCTACTTGGGCAGGGGTAAATCGAACCGAGTTTGTCTTGGGCACATCCGTCGGGTACGGTCCATTGTTCGGAGGCTTGTAAGTAGAGACTCGTATGGAATCGGCCTGGGACTTCATCGCCGATTCTGCATCCCGCCTGCGCTTTTTAGATGGCCGAGCGCCATCCGCGTCTTCTGCTGGCTGATCGCCCTCTTCCATGACGTAAGGAGGACCAAAGCTGCCTGCGACGTCAGCGCCAGGCTCGACAGTTTTTCCAGGCAAGCTCTCAATCAGATGCTGCCAGTCTAGGAACGTGTCTCGGTAGTCCAGCTTCTTGATCCGAGTGGGAAGGTTCTGGTAGCTTGCTCCGGCAGGGTCGCCGTAGCCGAGGAACACCTCATGTAGCCAAGAGGGAAGTGGCATTTCTGACAGTACGAGTGTGCGGATAGACTCTAAAACCGGCTTGAAGTTATTTTCTCTTCGTCCTCGTCTCATCAACAAGTTCATCTGCCCATAAACTTCTTGATTGTTGGCTGACATCCGTTCCGTATCCCGACTGTACATGTAGGGATCCAACTTGACATGCAAACGACGCTTGCTGTCCAGATGCGCTGCCCCATCCCGCACGTGGCGGCCTTTCTCATCGGTGATTTGAATAACTTCAGCCGATCGTAGCCTTACCAGACCGAGCTTTTCATACTCGGACTGAAACTCGCCCCCATCCGCGGAAGACTGAGGAGGTGGAGGCTGGACGGTCAACAGGAAAACCACATCATCAGGACGAAGAGAGTCCCATTCACGGCGGATGTTAGGACTAAGTCGTCGAACATCAAACGTAATTTCGGCTTTGACCATGGCTGGAAGTTCTTCGCCAATTAGTGGTGGCTTCGTTTCAAGGATGCTATTATATCTGGTCAGCAAGCAAGGTCCGTTTCTTTTCTTTCTGATAATTGTCTCTGTGCTTCTCATTAAAGACACACAAAAGAGAAGATTAGATACATACGAAGGACTGGAAATAGGTAGGGCCATTTTCGAAAACCCTGCAAAAGTAGTGACAGTAGCACCTGGCTGTTTTGTCTCTGGCTGTAGGCGTTTTAGAACGGATTCCACGTCTTTTCGAATGCCGTAGAAGGCCTCACAGCGATATAGAATCATGGATCGCCATAGAAAATCTCCAGCAGATAGATATTGCAGGTTCAGTTTGGGGAGGGCGAGTGGATGTGACCCATCGTATGCGTCGGCTCTTTGAAACCCTTGGTCAAATAGCGTTCGCTCAGTGGGAACCAGCGGCATATGCTTGGCAGATTCTCTGAAGGACTTTTTGCGCTCATGTTTGCTGACAAGTACTTCGATCAGGAATTTACGATCTACAGGCAACGCAAGAGGTTCTGGGTACGTAGATCGCAAGTTCAGATGAGTGAAGAGCTGCGTCAACTCATCATTGGTCAACGGCTCTAGAAGACCCTCGAGCTCGACACGTTTCTCTATGCCACCGTAGTTGGAGAGTGCCAAGACCATGAGTTTCTCCCTGAAGTTCTTGAGTGCAACACGTTGCAGCTTCCCCAGAAGTGCACAATGTCTGTCGTAAACCTCTGTAGCCGTGAGCTGAATCCCGGTCTGGTCATCAATTGCGAAGTTCGTGTAGTGAGAGAGCAGCGCATGCAAATCTCTTAACAGCGAGTTCCTTTCGTCGTTGTACATTGGCGACAACTTCATCAGGGGCAGCAGGTTTAAGTCTTGCAACAGAGTGTTGACATAGCGTCTTGTGGGAAGCTGACTCTGAAGGTCTGATATGAATTCGGTAAGTCGTTCGCAATATAGCGTGTGTTCTTGAAGCCGTTAGTGAATCGCCCCTGTGCTGATATCTTTTTGTAGTTAGTGAGTATAACAAACCTTGCTTGCTAGTGTCGTACAATAGACCTAAGAAATCAAGAAGCAGCGAGTACAACCAGGATCTGTCGAAACGCAGGTGTGCCTTGACCGTGTCATCAGCCGCGTCGTATCGCTTCTGAGAAGCTCTCCAGGCCTTCCTCAGCTGAGGGGTCTGATCAAGCAACGACTCTCTGTGCCTTTCACTATACAAATTCTGCCAGATCCCTATCGACACCAGAGGCGCACACTCTTTTCTGACCATAGCACAGTCCAAGGTCTGAAATGCGTATATCAGGAAGCAGAGAAGATTTGTTCTTATGTTCGCAGAGAGAGTCCGGTCAAGTGATAGGGAAAGAAGCCGTCGGAACAGTGACGAGAAATGCTCGGGTCGATCTGCGAACAAGCCTGGAAAGAGAGCCTTCGTCAGCCGTGCAACAATAGTCTGTCATTGAGAACCATTCGGACGTACTCCATGTCTCCAAATGCTCGCGCCGCTTTACATTTGCAATCAAGGCGAGCAAAAGAACGTGAAAGTTTGACGCTTCGTCCGTATATGCCGGCCAAAGGTAGCTATAAGGAACCAAAAAAAGGAGGAGAGAACAGAGAAATTAGCCAGATGTTTAGATCGAGCTCGGATGGAGAGAAGCACACCTTTCCAATGTCTGTAGGCTCTCCAGTAAGACAAGGGACTTGTACTGGAAGCCATCCTGCTCCAATACATCCCAGATACCCTGCTTGAGCACTTCATTCTTGACCTTGGGCCTTGTAGCCTTCTTGCCTGGCTTCAGCCAGTTCTTCCTGGCAAGCTGGACAAACTGATGTTCTTCCTCCTCGATTTCGGCCGGGGTTGGACGCTCCGTCTCAGCAACAGGAGCTGCTTTCGAGGCCTTTCCAGCTTTGGCAGCACCCGCGCCGGTGCCTTTGAGGCGCTTTGCGTTAGGCATTATCCGACCGGTACCGCGTCATGGGATGGAGGGAGCTTGTTGGCGAGCGTCGGCAGCTTCGAGAAGCATCAGGCAAACGATTTATAGCAAGCTTGTCGGCGCGTGGCGCATACTGGCGGGATATTTAGCCCCGGTTCACGCGCAAGAAGTTGTTGCTGATGAAGCAGAAGTCCCGGGCGGTCGGGCCTCGCATTCGAGCCCCACTAATCCACTGGCTGTCGGGCCTCTCACCCAATCAGGTAGCACACGTTCAGTGCTGGGATGTTGTCTGAACTCTGAACTCTGAACCGCCGTAGGCCCGTAGCGCCCGCTGCTGCGATGCCGTTCCCAGTTCTTACGCGATCAAGAGTCCAAGACTGCGCAGTTCAGACTACAGACAGACAGGTATATACAGGACAACACCACCGACGACTCGACGAGCGACTCACCACGACCGAATCCGGGCACCCACCACCACCGCCGTCTCGTTATAATAATAATCTAATAATAATCCTCTGGTATCTTGGTGAAGGACTAACTTTCCGTTTCTTGACGCATATGCCGCAGCCGGCAGCTCGTCGCGTCTTGACGACGATTCGGTCTTTCTCGAGGCCCTCGACCTCGCACCACGGATCGAAAAGCTAGCACAGGAGGAAAGATGCCAGCCCTCGCCATCGAAAATCCAGGTGTCCTGCTTGTGTCCCGCTTCAATGTACTTCTGGACGAGTTACTCAACGAGGCAGCCGAGGCGAAGCCGGCGCCAACTATCGAGCCTTCTTTGAAAAAGAGCAGCTTCAACGACATCGGTGGCCGCATATCGAGCTGTCTCTCTAGCCATGCCAACACTGACAGAGGGAGGACTGCCGATCAGTCCACCGGTTCTAGAGACGCTGCTAAGTCTCAACAATTTGCCTTCATCGAGACCGCAGCTCGACACCTTTTCGGCCAGTTGATTGTAAGTGTATCTGACTCAGCGCACACTTTGGCTATCTCTCATGTTTCGCTTCGCAGGCCTCGACTCCGATCGAATCACCAGATTTTGTCAAGATGTGGAATTTCTTTGACATTTTGTCCATCTTATCCGACGATGGGCAATGCGATCCAGCGTTACTCTTCTGGCTTGTGGAAGAGCTTCTGGACAGCCAGACGATATCAGGATGTCGCAAAGTCTTTGACTACCTCGAATCGCGCCGCGAGCAGATAACCGGCAAGCACTTCAAGCAAAGACAGCTCGTCATTTTACGAAGTTGCAACGAGCTCCTGCGCCGCCTCTCGAGAGCAGAGGACACAGCCTTTTGCGGTCGGGTATTCATCTTTATGTTTCAGTGCTTCCCGCTCGGTGATAGAAGCTCGGTCAACCTTCGAGGCGAATATCATGCCGAGAACGTCACGGTATATGAGAAGCCAATCGAGGAGAACGAACTGCCGACAGATTCCAAAATGGACGTGGATCCACCGGCAGATACCTCGACGCCAGCAGCGGTCGACACAAAGGGAATCGACAAGGAGGCGAACTCCAACTTGAAAGAACTGCAGAAGCTGTACGATCCAGACACTCTTTATCCACTCTTCTGGTCGTTGCAAGAAAGCTTCAGCCAACCTCTGAAGCTATTCGACTCGGCACACTTCATCAAATTCAAAAGTAGTCTGGATACCACCATGAAAGCGTTTCAGGCCGTGTATAAGAATGAGTCTACGTCAAGGTCACTCGAAAATTCAAAGCGGAGCTTGAAACGGCAACGAGGAGATGAAGAGCTTGGTGATGGCACCGAGACTTTTAACCCAAAGTATCTTACCAGTAGAGACTTGTTTGAACTTGAAGTACGTAACAACAAAAAAAAACAAGTTCCCGCTTCTCTCTTGCAAAATACTCGGGCTGTTCACTGACTGTGGTTGGCATTTGGTAGATTAGCGACGTCTCCTTCCGAAGACACGTTCTTGTGCAGGCACTCATCGTCACCGATTTCCTTCTCTCATTAACTACGGAAGCCAAGGAGAAACATGCTACTATGAGCGCGCCGAATAGATCAGTCGTCTACAACGACCAACTAAGCGAAGAGGATGTAAGTCAATGCTACAATCGCTCCTCTGAACGCCACATCCTAACGGCAAGATTTCTTCTTCTTCTTGACTAGGCGAAATGGGCTCTTGAAACGAAGTCCACCATATCGGACTACCTTAAGAAGGGTACCGACGGCCCTTACTTTTACCGTATGGTGGAGACAGTTCTGGCCAGAGATAAGAATTGGGTATTTTGGAAAATGGCTAGCTGTCCTCCCATCCAGCGGGAGCCCGTATCGGCAGCAATCTTCATCGAAGCCCGAGCGGCAGCACAACGCTCAGCGACCAGCAAGCGTCTGAGGCCAACTCCCATGGGCTCATTGTCGCTGGACTTCCTCAAAGACGGCGATGACGGTGTCTTGCTGCACCAGCTCAAGTCTTCTGAACGCTACCAACTTCCCGAGCTCGACAGCTTTCGAAGGAAGATTGCCGATGACGAATTTGAGCTCGGGATGCCCACGAATGAGCAGACAAAGGCAGCAGCCATCGCGGGCATATCCAGCAAAAGCTGGAGAGCCTTACGAATTGCCGCACGCTCCAAGCTCTCAGCCTTTGACAAGATCGACGACCCCAAGAAAGTGGACATCATTTTCCACGAGCTCGACAAGTCAAATCAAGCGGACGAAAACCCGGATGAGGCAGCAGCAGTAGTAGCAGAGGTCGAAATGCCTTCGAATCGCTCCCCCATCATCATCTCTGGGCCCAGAGCCGTTGGCAAGTCCGCCGTGATCAGCAGGCTTTGTGAGCAGCATAAGGGTGTATTTGTTCGCGTCGTCCGACACACCACCCGCGAACCCTTGGACGGAGAAATTAATGGCAAAACCTTCCACTTCGTCAGTACGCAGGAATTCAACCAACTACGAGATGGAGACCGGCTCATCGAATACGGAAATCGCGACGGCACGACATTCGGCACGAGCAGCAAAGTTATTGATGCAATACAAGAATCAGGCAAGGTGCCCATCATGGAACTAGATATAGAGGTACGTTGGAAAATACATGAAAGTTCCGGCACCCGCAACATGGCAGCACTCTTACTCAACCTGCCAACCCATTCCAAATTCATGCAAACATGACCAGAAGCAAGAAAAAAGGGGGCAAAAGAGCGTTGATCAAGGGAGAGAAAGAATCTAACTCACACCCCCTAGGCTGCCCAATTCGCCAAAGACATGGCCTTCCCAGCTCGCTACATCCTCATCAAGCCACCCCCCTCCCCCGAAACCTACAAACAGCGCCTCTCCTCCACCGGTCTCGACAGCCCTGCCGTGCAGCGCATCATGGATCAGATCCCATCCGATCTGGACCCCTCCAAAACGACGCAGCTTTTTGACCACAGCCCATCCAATGTGGGTGATGTAGACACCGTGTCCGGGGCGCTAAGTGCATTCATTTACGGCAGGCCCATCGCCAAGGTGGACAAGGATGCTGCAGATGCGAATGGCGCGCCTGTTCAAGATGGGGAAGCGAATCAGCAGCAGCATTCGCAAACTGATGGAGCGGGAGGTGCGGATGGAGATGTAGTGATGGGGTGAATGCGCTGATAGCACCGCATAGATTGTTGAACATTTAGAACTATGAGAGAGTGAGTGAGTGAGAGAGTGAGAGAGTGAGAGAGTGAGTGAGTGAGAGAGAGAGAGAGAGAGAGAGAGGATGGACACTTTGGTGTGCAGGATGGGATACTTGATTCTCTTGTGTATTTGGTCGGGACATTGATTTGAATGTGATGATATATGAGCCTTTACGACGTATCACGGACATCTTGCATGGTTGTGAGCCGTGGCAATGATTATAGACTAAGATTTATCCCGCTCTGTCACCTGATTACGATGGTGCATGATGCCCTAGATACAAAAATGACAAACACAAAAGACTACCTACGTTCTGTGAGATGAGCTCACCAATACGAATGTGCAAAAGATTCATATTGCCTTTGTATATTTTATTTTATTTCTTCATTCAGACACAAGTGCGGGGTTGATGGAACTGAAATCCAGAGGAACGGAGGAGGCTGTTAGATGGAGAGACAACGTAGGTACCTTAGTAGCATGCGCGGGCGGACGGGCAAGGTCAAATTCCAAGATCCTGAAAACTTGAACCATGCCGACAGATATGGTATGTACTACATACGTTGATTTATTTCAATACACAAGCGAAACACAGTCCATAATCAAGAGTCCGTCAATCAAAGGCATCCTGTTTAATCATTCCATTTCTCGTGACATGTCTACGGAGAATGTCTTATTTACAACTATCCACGAATGAGACCCACACCAATGGAATGGAACACAATGATGAACAGACACTGGAAGCAGGGACTGTCACCAATGCCACCCATTTTACTCGTCGTCTTCTTCCTCAGAGTCCTCCTCAGACTCAGCCTCCTCAAGCCAGTCGAGGAAAGGCTTAGCTGCCTGGCGAATCTTGCGGGACGTGTTCTTGTCAGTGTACTTCTTGCTGGCATGAGTGCCCCACTTGGTGACGACTTCCTCGCTGATGAGGTCGTGGTGGTAGTACAGCTGGAGGATCTTGACAATCTGGGGCAGCATATCGGGATCCTCACTGGACAGTGATCCAATGAGACGCTCAGTGCCACCCAACAGGGCCTTTTCATGGCGGTCGGAGGCAATGATCTGCAGATTTTGTTAGCATTTAGATGAAAACGGACAATTTCAAGTTCCACTTTCTATATTCTTCAAATTGGGACGGGGTTGGTTTCCATCGTGTGAGAGAATGCATACCTGCTTCAGCATGCCGGCACGCTTGGGAATCTGTGCGCAAATCTTCTTGTCAAAGATGGTCTGCACGAGAACCAAGACACTGCGATGCTTGGTCTCAATGCCTAGCTCCTTGGCCTTGAGATAAATCTCAATCGAATCGACCTGATCAATGCTACCCTTGGCCTGAGCCTCGCTCTGGATCCAGTCTCCAAACTCGTCGTAGACGGTGTTGCCACCCTCGCCATCGTCATCATCATCGCCGAGACTAAGCTTCTGCTTGAAATCACCGGGAAGCTGGGCCATGCGGGCCTTGACAGCCTCCTCGCTCATATCCACAGCCCATTCGTCGTCCCTGACCTCAACGGCGACATCGTCGACCGTCTCAGCCTGCATCTTATTGAACTCTTGGTCGCTGCCAGCGTCGCCATTGTCATCCTCATTTTCGTTGGAGCCGTTCTCAGAGCCGTCTTCAGCGCCACTTCCGGCACCAGTATCGATGGCAGTGCCATTCTGCTTAGCCTTCTTGGCCGCCCTGCGCTCAGCCTTGTCTTTCTTGTTCTTCTTGCTCGGCTGATTCTTGAGGATGTATCCACTGAGTTTGAGGCGAAGGTCGACCATCGTGCGCTGACCGCAAGCTTTGCAATCGAGAAGAATACGTTCATTCTCAATCTTGACATCTGTTTCAGGATTCTTGCAGCTCTTGCAGAGGACGAACTTGTTGATAAACCCGTCAAGATGATCCTGAAGCTTGCTTGCCTCGTGGGCACCGTTGATGATCCAGCGATCGTCCTTAGGGTCATGGTTGGTCATGGCGCCTAACTCAAAGCCGAAGTACTTGATGATGAAAGAAGCGGGCCGGGCAAGTGAAGCACCAACGCTGGAGACGTTGGGAATGACTGTCTTGATACCGTTGCCTTTTCCTTCAATCTTGGTCTGCAGACGCTCCATCTTGTAGCGATAGAAGGCGTCGCTGACATCGCGGCGAACGTTGATGAGAGACATGGTGGCGGTGATTTTAGACGGTGGAGGAAACGTGGACTGTCGTTCTTTTACTTGGTTATATGCTGAACAACCGAGTTGAGCAGAACTTTTGAGTATTTGAGCTGCGAAGCGACAATTTTTGAGAAAGCTAAAGCGACACTTTCGACATAAAGGTGAGGTGAGGTCGTGAATGACTGATGTTGTTAGGCGAAGCCGTGTGAGCGGGACAAGATATATCAGAGCTCAACAAGATGATGCAGGTGTGACATGAGGCAAACCGGAGGCGATCTTATTCAACAGTAAGGTAGGCATGAACTCTGGTGTTCAAGTCTTCAGCCGTCGGAACAAATATTCGGGCTACAAGGTTTCCGCGGTATGCGAAACAAATGCAGCTTGAAGAGGGGTCTGGGGTGAGGGAACTGATCGTGCTGATACATAAACAGCAATATGCGCCCGATGAGTCGTTAAGTGGTGTGTTGTTCTGCTATGCAGATATGATTGAAAAAGGGTACAGGAACAACAAGAGTTCTTATGACGGCGTTTCTGCTGTGCGAGATTTTTCAAGGTTCTCAACGAGTTGTCTGAAGGTCCGGGAAGTCAAGTCGTTGCAAGCGTGAGGGGGGAAGAAGTAGAGCGGCAAACGTGGGTCAAACACTGCAACGAGAGAAAAGTCAGCAGGGATCGGAAAGCGGGGGAGTCCGTCGTTTCTTTCTCTCTTCTTTCTTGTCTATATTTCTGTGTTTCGACCGTCTGACAGTCTGATTTCTGTCTTCTGTTTTCGGCCTTTCCAACTTCCATCTTTCTTTGTTTCTTTCTTCTTTCCTTGGGACAATTTTGGCTCGTAGCATAAGGATAAACTAACCGCAGCGGGACTTTGATACGTCGGTGAACGGATTTGTCCGAACAAAAACTGAGCTTTGTTGGGGTGTGTGTTGCTGAAGCGAGGAAAAGAAAAATCGGGAAAGAAAAAACAGGGCCACCGCAGTCGTTGGAGTGGCACACAGAGGGCTGACGAAAAATGTGGACTGGATTTTGGGGCAGAGATTTCGACGGCGTGGCGTACCATGAATCCATGATGGGCTGAACAAGTTGAGCCGCGAGCGTGGGTACACTCGCCGAATCGAGGGGCCCGTGCATGGGGGTTGCCAACGGGACCTGCTTTTATGTACCTACTCCGAGGTAGGTACCTATGTAACATATGTATGTACCCAGTATCAAACGCTCCCGTTGCAACTCCAGCAAAGGCACCGCTTGCGCCGTTGACTCCCGACAAGCCGTTTTGCACGTTTTGTCGACGTCACGACTTCACGACGTTGAGAGCGTCCGTGTCGGATGCAAAATCATCAATGACATCACAAGCAAATACACATTCGAAGTTACCGTCACTTTATCGACAGGTACACAAGCACACTTGTCACACATTCATGCATCAATGCACACGTGCACACATTGCAGCCGGGACAGGGTCATGAAGAAGTGAAGCGGAGGAGGCCTCAACGCCCAACTGTGCATTGCATATCCAATTGATCAGCCAGTCTCACCCGAATAGCTGCCACCACTGACCAGTAACCCAATCATGTGCAAACCGAAAACGAGAAGTCATCAGTGGTCATGCGCTTCCAATCCGAAGGAGTTGCATCCACTTCGGTCTACCCGCTCCGACAAAAACCCCCCAATTCTGCCGCAGTGCCGTCTTCTTTACGTATAAAATAGGGTTATCCCAACTTCGGACATTTGTATTCAGACAGAGGATGGAACTCAAGAAGACATTTCTTGCCGAACGGACGCGTAGACATTAGCTGGTCAGACGTGGTCATCAATTCCGCCGTCATGGAGGGGTGCGCCGTGGTGTAATATTGCGAGTAAACATCTCGAAGTAGTGTCTTCATCTCGGCGATAGCAAGGCTAGCATGAATATCTTAGTCGCTTTTGCCTCTCTGCAATTTCTAGGGGGATTTCTTTTCATGGGTTTTCTCGGGCGAATTGTTGGGATGGTGGTTGACCCATACTTACTGTTTACCAATGCAGCCTCTTCCCCCAGTAGAAAACGAAAAGAGCAACCGTCTCCTGTCCGCATCTCCTTTACTATCCATCCATCTGTCCGGGTAGAATGTCTCCGGCTCCGGAAAGACTTCCGCGTTCATGCGATGCACAGAATGCGGCTGGCAGCTGACCGTTGTCTTCTCAGGCAAAGAGAAGCCATCGATGATGCGGCCACCCTGTGGTACCACCCGAGGCATCGACATGGGTATGGCGGGATAGCATCGCAGGCCTTCGCATAAGACGGCATCAAGGAATGGGAGCTGATCGAGATCAAGTTCGGTCTTGTTCTGCAGCTCATCCGACAGTCTTCGCTGCAGGTGTGCGGAACGGCTTTGTGATAGCTCCCACATAAGATAGCAGAGTGTATCGCCTGTGGTGTCGATTCCTGCGACCATGTGGTCGAGGCACTCTGCTGCCCGGTCTATATGGTCCAGCATTCCCGTCTTGTCTTCCAGGCCGCTCATGAGCGTGAAGCTCGCGGTGTCGGTCGGCTTCGTCGTTTCGGTCCTTTCCAACACATAGTTGTCGGCCAGGGGCACGGAACGAGGCTTCGCCAACAGTGACAAGATTCCGGCAAAGACGTAATGTAGTGTTGGGATGTAGTGTGCGATGAGTCGGTCTGCAGAATTCACCAGCTTACGTGTCAGCCCTTTGTACGCGGGTAGTATCATGTCAAGTCGCGCTTGTCTTCATTGGGGGATTATCCATTGGGGGGGAGTTTCAAGGCATGCTTACTCTGTAAGCTCTCGTCCGCGGCAATCTGGTACATCATTTCTTCATCTGCCTTGTTACCGGTACAGTCCGAGCCGTTGGGATGAAACAAGTGGTGTGTTACACAGTCGCATGCATATGCATGAAGAGCTACTTGAACGTGAGCTGTCTGCAAACGAAAGAGAAAGTTATGCTGTAGGGAGCAAGCCTCGATCGCTTTGTACGCACGTATCTTTTGAAATGTATTAGCCGCGTGCGCTCTACACTTGTTTTCAGTTGATCAACTCACAAATACATCTATAGCAGTGCTACCCGCATGAGTGCACCGATGCAAGAAAGCTTTTGACCGGTTTTGAATGCCTTCTAAGGATGTGCTGCGCATGACGTTGGTGTTTGCATACCGATCGGCGAGAATGCGCTTCCGTTTCGCATGCTGCAGCCAACCAGTCTAAGGGTTAATCCATCTAGTCTTTTTTTGTTCTTTTCAAGGCTTTCGTCCCAAGTTTTGATTCGTTTCATTGTCTTAATATTCAGAACGTTGATAAACACTTATTCTCACATCTGCCTTGTTCAATGTTGCGAACATTGTCCTGTCATCATACGTCAGTCGCAACGAGTATAGTCAGATAAAATTAGCCAAGCCCCCAAGTAAAAGTACGAACCTTCTTCCATAGATTTTGAAAAGATTGTAGAACTGGGATTTGTCATATCCGCTTCCTCCTGAGCAGTATATCTCCTTCAGCGCCGCCCCTGACGTGAAGGAGACTTCGTTTGGTGCGATCCGGACCACAGGCCCATACTTGACATGCAAAGCGTGTATGTATAGCGTTCTGGCGGCATGAATTTCTTTCCATTTTAACAATAGCGATGTGAAGAGGCTGATGGTCGGACCAGGGATTTTACGTAGCGGCGAAGCAAGGCGTCTCGTGACACGCACTCCGATTAGGAGGAGAGCAGCGATGGCAAGGTACACCGGCGACAAAAGAATCATGTTGGAGTATTCAAGTCTGGACGAGACTGGTCATTGATATTCAGTGTCGTCGATGTGTTAAAGTTAAAATGTTGAATGACGGCAAATATGTCGAATTATGTCGAATTACAAGTTATCTATCCGTATCGAATGATGGAGTCTGGGACGACGCCGACTCTTATCTACAGGTCTGGGCGACAGACGGAGCGGCGATACGGCCGCCATCGGACTCGCGACGGCGATGACTCGGGCTGGTCACCTTTCCACCAAAGAGCCAGGCTGGCTGCCTACCTAGCGGATTGAGTTTCTTTGGCTGATGCTGACGATGCTCTTCCATAGTGCCTAGGACTTGATGGTGCGCCCCGCGGCAATCGGCCAATTGTCTCCAAGCTAGGTATGTATGCTTGGGCCATTCAGCTCGGAACTCGCAACCCCGAGAAGTCAAGCCGCTGAGGCTAGGTGATCTGTATCGCGACACTTGGTCGCTGATCACGAGCCGGTTTCTCATGGACCACCAATCGTGGGATTCCATCTTTTAAGTTGTGGAGACGTGGAGACAATGCGCTGGCTGCTCCTTTGACGTATTTTTGCCGTTAATGGCAGTTGGCTTGCAGCTTCTCCGTGCGAGGCGGTGATGGGTGTGATTTGCATCTCTATAGTTTTCGGTCGACGGATCAGATACCACGCGTGACAGAGAATTGACAGAAAAGGTCTCGGAGTCATTAGCAATACGGCGTACACTCTAATACGGTATAAGTGACACGCATGATTCCAGCGGCGTGACGGACAAAGATTGAAGTTTGGCGGCAGATTGAACGACTATGTACAGGGTAAGTCGGCTACGTGCGGTTTGCGAACTTGTCTTGTGTCGACTTTGGCGAACTCCCGTCGTTGTTTCTTACCACCAAGTGCTGATTTCTCTGTCGAAGGCCTGGGGCCAAATGTCGAAAAGAGGCCAATCGACTGGCTCGATGTGAAGTCGGGGGCGACAGGAACTTGTTATCATAACGGCCGCGTACAAACTGACGAGGGATGTGATGTGTTAGATATCCGCGTGTGCTGGTAGATTTGCGGCCGGTGGCCTGGTCATCGTGCAACATGAAGAGCGCGCTGTAGTCAGCTACCTAGGTGTCCCCGATGATGCGGTCTGCCGGTCTGGTCCTACCAATACTCAAGACGAGGTAAAATATGTAATATGTACACATATGCTGTTTGATACATGTACTTTCTCAACACCGCCACTCACGAGCCCGTTCAAGGGGCCCCTTTTGGCCTTTTCCCATTGGGAAGAGGGCAGACACCCCATATTCTTTTCAAAATATGTACCTAGTAGGTACATACCTATTAGGTAGGTAGGTAGGTATAATGGTACATACATATGTACCTACCTAGGTATGTATGTACATGTAGATGAATGTAAAGGCAACAACAGGCATGAACATGCGATAAAAGACCCATTTTTGTGCCGACCACGATGTGCTACCGTGAGCTATATTTATACCTGTGCATCACGGCGTAGGTATGTATCACGACATGGATAAATAGATCCTTCAATGCGATTGCGCAGCTGAACATGTACCTACGTAATACATACCTATGTACATGAGTACCTACCTACCTGTCAAGTGCGCATGTGTAGCGTACCTGGTCATATGATATATGTATCCAATCGTAGCAGCCGCGTACCTACCTTGCTCATGAATTGCGTCCGGACCGGAGACAGATCACTGACTTGCCCCTGCATGAGCTGTCGCAGCGAGATGTCAGCATCGACGCTTATCCATGACTTGGCTTGTTGCGAGATAAGCCGGTAAATCCGATCGGGCCTTGAGGATAATAAACAGTTTGACAATCAATACCAGGGGTTCATTGCGGCCTGTAGGCTGTACATAGCGTGAGCTGCCTACGTTCTCCGTATGGAGGCGTGTTGATCAGCAAGATGGTCTGTAGACTGTAGGTAATAAAGAGCCTTGCCGTCTTGCTGTTGGCAAAGGCCGACTTGGCGGTGTTGGTTGGTCGGCTGATATTGGCTGGTATGTGGCCGGTCGAGTGACTTCAGGCACTGCTCGTCTCGTCTCTTGAGTCTTGCTCGCCTCGTGCTCGTCTGGTTGTCGATTCGTGCTCGTCTCGTGGTCGATTGTCGTGCTCTTCTCCCAGAGTCCCAGAACCGCCGCGGCGCCGCAGACCCCCCGTCCGGCCCGTCAGTGTCTGAGTGAGGGGTTTGGCTGAGCCCCCAAAAGGAGCGCGTTGGCGCGTGGCGGAGGAGAGACAACTCACCTTTTGCAGACGTGCCTTTCTGGAATAGCATCAGCATTGTCCATCCCGGTGCATTGTCTGTCACCGCCCAGTCGAGCCCCGGTCCTCGTTTCTTCCCTGCACGTCATCCCAGGTGCATCCAGCGAAGCCAAGAATGCCCAGCTTCGGCCGTCTGGGCAAACACAACCGGTCGCAGCACGCGCTGTCCGAACAGCTGTCGACGGCCGCGACATCTGGAACCGCCCAGCCAAGACAGCCGCAGTGTGGCTCCAGCGACGACCTCGCAGTGTTGGCGGACGCGCAGCAGCTGCGACAGGTGCAACACCAACAACCGCAACACCAACAGCTGCAACAGCTGCCGCACCATCATCATCCTCATCAACAGCCACAACCGCAGCCGCAGTCGGCCCCCTCTCTTCGCCTTTATACCCAGGCGAGAGCGGCCAATCTTTCTCCCTCCTTGCAAACTTCTAGTCCTGGCGGTTCACCCTCCTTTGATGGCCAGCAGCCGCAAACGCCCATAGGCTTCGATCACGCCGTCAGTCGGTCACAGAGCAAGCGCCAAGGAAGTCGGGCCCGCCTCGCCTCTCAGCAGCAGCAACAACAACAACACCCGGTGTACGGAATTGCACCACCGGCCTCCCTCGACGACTTCCCCGACCAGGGGGCGTATCAACTACAGCAGCAAAACCTCGGGCAACAACAGTCATCACCTGCGTCCGCCGCTCCTCAAAAGCGTTCGACTCGCCAGTTGATCAAGGATATATTTGGCTCCAGCCGTGAGTTGCACGACGCTCATCAACAGCAACAGCCACAGCCTTCATCACAATCAGCGAGCCATAGCCCCATCGGGCCTTACGATAGCACAGCTGGACTTGCTCTTAGGCCTTCCAAGAGGGTAAGAAACGCTCCTCCGGAGACAAGCTTGCCGCAGTTAAAGCCTAACATCGACTTTCCAACGCAGGGCTCCCGAATCTTCGTGAACCAAGAAAGTGCTCGTCAAGAGGTATCATATGAGCATCTCGACACATCTCCACACGACCAACTCTATCAGCCGCCAGATCATCCACCCCCACATCATCAGCAGCAAGCCCCGCCACCGTTGCAACAGCATCAGCCTCAGCCACAGTCGCTGCAACGTCGAGGTACCACCCGAATTCAGGAACGACAAGCTCAATTCGAATCGCACCAACAGCAATCACCACCACAACAGACATATTCGAAGCATCAGTCGCCGCCGAAGCAAGCTGCAAATCACGACCAGGGGGCTCTCCAGCAACCTCAGCACCATTCTCATTTCCCCGCCCATTCACCTCAGAGTCCACATCCGCCAAGTGGGGAGTCTCACATCGTGACGACTCAGCTCGAGAAGAGTCGTCATTTCCAAAACGCGGAGACCATTTCGCAATTGTCGCACGACTCTTCCGTTACTGATTCAGAATCTCGGTCTTCTTTTTCCCTACAGCTACCGCATCAAACGAGGCAAGCCCAAAACGCTCGCCACGGGTCAGCGTCATCACGCGACGCCACTGTCAACTTTTCGACCCGGCAAGGGGCCAGTCTTCAAGATCAAGACTTCGCTGAAATGGCGCCACCAGGAGCTGGTGGCGGTTCTCAGTCGGGTCGTCGTGGAACAGATGCTGATAGGGGACTTCGTGGACAAGTCGAACCCCCCCCTGGACCGCCACCTGGATACCACCACCAAGGTAGATTACCACTGAATGCCACGAGTTGCTGCACTACCTCCTGGCTATGGGGTGCTGCCAAACTCAGGCAGTTTTGGAACCAATGTTTTGTCAGTATGTTGATACTTGTCCAGGTATAGACCTAGGCCGCCAGAGCCCGCAACCATCATTAGACCGAGACCCCGAGCTCGAAAAGCAATTCAAAGATCTTCGTGAGTTTGGCGGCTTTCTTGTTTTTTTCTTCTCACATTTACCTTGCTCTGAACTGTCCCGGGCTCACAATGTATTGTTGAGTTACTTACACTGAGAAGTCACCAAGTACAAGAATGTCAAGCGTTTATATTTCGATGGCAAATCTCAAATAGAACATTTGAGTGGCCAAGTTGAGCAGTTACAAAATGCCGTTGCCAAGCAACGCATGTCTCAGTCACGCACAGCGTGGGATGACAGCGAGTACTCGACGAGATTTAACCGCCTCAATGGAGCCATCATCAACCTCGCTTTTAACATCCGAAAAGACTGGCGCAGTCTGCCTACGTGGGTGGAAAGATTCGTGAGCACAGACGCTTTGAAAACGGGAAAGCAGGAGATGACAGCTGTTGGGCGTGCCGTCGTGTCCAGGTGGCTGGTGGACGAAGTGTTCCATAAATGCTTCCATCCTGCACTAGACGAAGCCCTTAGCGCACAGCTGAAGGAAATTGAGAAGAGCATCCGAGGAAACTCGTACACCTTACACAGCCAAGAGGAGTTCGATGCGCTGACTGCCAAAGTGGTTGATTGGAGAATGGCGACGCTGGACGGACTGCAAAAGAAGCTTGAATCTACCGCAGCAACGGAAAACCGGACGACGCTGACGAACAAAATCACGGCAAATTTGACGTCCTATCTGCATCAGTTCCTCAGTACACCGCCTCCCCCGGGGGTGGCGGGAAGCACGTCGGTCATTGCCGAATTGGCAGTTGCCATTGCTGCCAATCTGCCTTTAGAAAGTCGAGATGTAGCCATCATGTATCCCCTACCAGGAGACGCAGTGCAAACGAACATCATGCAGGTTGAACAACCGGGCCTACCGCCACGGGACAAGCACCAAGAGTTTAGCAGTGACACAGATTCAGGCGAGGACGTAGAGGAAAGAGATCAGAATGGTAAGTCAAGACTTCTTCACTCCTCACTTGATTGGTGAATATTGGAAAAGACACACATTATGGGTGCTCAAGGGATAGACAATTACTGACAGAGAGGCGCCTACAGGACTGCCTAGAGCCTCGAAGAAAGTACGATTTGCGGGATTTGTTGCTCTGGAAGTAAGAGGGCGACAGGTGCTCGCCAAGGCGCCCGTTTGGACATTGCGCGGTTGATCAGTTGGCTAGGTGACCGCAAGGACAGACTTATATGGAGAGCCACGCTTCGAAGCACTGGTCGAAAGACTCCTTCTTTGGCCTCTTTCTCTTTACTTTACTTTGGCGAATGTTTAATTTTTGAGAGGTGGTGCGGTTGAAGAAGGCGCTGCGATCGAAGACGGGCCGCGGTCCAACACGGTTTTTGCTAAAGTGGAACCGGGTAGCTATAAGCCGTAGCGAAATGGCCTATCGGTTGCAGAGTGTGTGTGTTCTTAGCCTCTAGGACAGGAGCTTGGCGTCGATATCCCGATATACGGCAGGAAGCGCGGAGGGGAGCTCGAAGCTCCCGTCGAAGGAACCCACTCTACATATCTAAGAGAGCCATCTTCCGCCGCCGCTTCATGATAGGGGCAGCCATCTGGGAAGAAGGAGTTTGAGAGATTATCAGCCGAGATATCACGAGCATAAGGAAAAGCGACGAAGTTTTGGTGGCCAATTGGCTTGTTTCATATGAGGAGTATAATGATTAAACCTTTCTTTTTGCGTACATATGCCATAAGAAAGCTTTGATTTTTCTTCGACTGAGCTATCGACAGAAATTTGTGACTGTTGAGACGTTGTATTCTCAGTCAGGAGTCCGTCAAGGACGAAGCAAAGCTGGGGTGTCTTGCCATGAAAGCGCATTTGTGGATGGTGGCGCCAAGCTATCTGCCTCTTCGCGCTATTCGGTGGTCGCCGAGATGAGTTATGACTTATAAGTTATGAGTAATAACGAGTGATGACTGAAACGAAAGGAAACGGGGGGAAGGATTAAGATGTCGTGACTCTTGGGCGGTGCATCGTCGTCCGTTGTCAGTGGGTGGGGTCTGTGGGTGTAACTTGTAACTTGTAAGAGTCACACTTTTTTGATGCCGAGAGATGGTGGGGTTTGCCGGTGTGTACCAGAAGCTTTGCTGCCGCCACGCAGCGGCCCTGGTTCATTGGACCATGGGTTGAAAGAGTCACAAGAAGTCACACTACACAATGGCAAGATTTGACAAGAAAGCACAGTCACAGGTAGCAATCAATCGAGAGACCGATGCAAAAGGACCCAAATCAGAGAGTCAGAGTACCTATGTACATATCCGCTTTCGTCGCGGCCCCGTAGAGCAACCCAAGGCTCCAAGCTGGTTCACACCTGGGAGGTATAGGTACATACGTACCCGGTACCTACATAAAGTCCACTGGCGCACCTTCCCTGACAAGGCTTTGGGAGGGGAAAACCCAGATACAGCTTGTACATACACATACATACACCAACCAGAGACGCTTTTTTTTTCTCCATCTTCTCGCCATCATCTTCGCGCCCAACACGACTCACTCCTGCCAGACTACTGCCAGACAGACAGAAACAATTCTAGACCTACCTATCCACGAAAAAGAACCAAGGATCCCCGATCATGGCTGTCCGAGCTCAGTTTGAGAACTCCAACGAGTACGTTTTGCCTCGATTGATAGAACACGGCTTCAACCCCGCCCCCGCCATCTAAATAGGCAGAGCATAGATGGTGATAGAGGGCGTCGGACAAACAACGGGTCAAGATGCATTAGCTGACACTTGTTTTTTTTTCCTTTCATCACAGAGTTGGCGTCTTCGCGACGCTCACCAACTCATATGCCCTGGTGGCCCTCGGTGCTAGCGAAAACTTCTACAGTGTCTTTGAGGCGGAGCTCCAAGATGTCGTGCCCACAGTCCGCACAACCATTGCCGGAACTCGCATCATTGGCCGATTAACAGCCGGCAACCGAAAGGGTCTCCTTGTGCCCACCACCACCACCGACCAGGAACTGCAACATCTGCGCAATTCTCTACCCGATGCCGTGCGCATCCAGCGCATTGAAGAACGTCTCTCTGCCCTCGGCAACGTCATTGCCACCAACGACCACATTGCACTGGTGCACCCTGATCTCGAGCGCGAGACGGAAGAAATCATTGCCGACGTGCTTGGTGTTGAGGTATTCCGACAGACCGTCGCGGACAATGTTCTTGTCGGTAGCTACATGAGCCTGTCGAATCAGGGTGGTCTGGTGCATCCTAAGACGAGTATTCAAGACCAAGACGAGCTGTCGAGCTTGCTCCAGGTTCCTCTGGTGGCCGGTAGTGTCAACCGCGGCAGCAATGTCGTTGGCGCGGGCATGGTTGTCAATGACTGGCTGGCTGTTACGGGTCTCGACACGACCGCTACGGAGCTCAGTGTTATTGAGAGTGTGTTTAGACTCGGTGAGGGGCTGGGGCCTAGCAACATCAACACAAGCATGAAGGATACCATGGTCGAAAGTTTTTACTGAGAGGCTTTGCCAAAGTTAGCGGCAGCTTCTTGTTAGATTTTTTCGGCATCTAGTCTGCACTGGATTGAGATTAGATGGAGCTTTTGTGTTTGTTTGCCATTCTTTCTTTCTTCTCTCGGTGTTGGTTTCTATACTTCGCAATGATATATGTATATCTTGGGACAACGGTGTTTGGCATCAAAATTTCATGAATTAACCCTCTTGGCATGATGCTGTGTATTTGGGGTTTCCTGCTTACCCATGATGAAGGATAGCAGGAGATTCGTACCGCACGTACTATTTCCCTCTTTGAAAAAGGGATATTAACGGGGGAAACTCGTGGAGAATTTCGGCAGGACATGTATGTTATGAAGGCTTACGACATGCATACTTCCATTTTTACCATCACAAGTCACGGACGAAATGTGATTTTCAAACCAGCGCAACATGTCACAGTAGTCCAATGGCCACCATCATCACATCAATGATCAACCGCCTCGTTCGTTCTTCGTTATACAACTCGTACAGTCCGTCGTAGGTACCTCTGCTCCTCTGTGCGGTCGGGCCCACCGCCTGCCACATTAGTCGCTTGTCAGTTCTGCCCGTCGTTGAGCTTAGGTACCTTACATATGTACCTGCTTTGACCTCTCCAAGAAAGCAAATGTACCTGTCGCATCACGCACTTCGGGAAGCATAATCGTCGAGGAGGAAGTTTAAGAAACACGATCACGATTCGAGAAAAGAGACCAAGAAAAGAAAAACGAAATACAGAGAAGGAAGGGGAAAAAACGCCCAACACAGCACGTACGAACCACACTTACATATTCTTTTATCGAGAACCAACTCGATCTCGCATATTACCCAGACGTGAAGCATATCGAACGTAGCTTGTCTGTCGAAGACCCAACCTCAACCGTCCTGTACAATTACTACCATCATGACCACGCCTTCCTCGGGCCAAGAGCCCCCCCATCTCGACCCATCCGAGCTCGGCACCAAAGAATAGTTAGTACGCTCACCCGCCTCCCCCCTTCCTTCCCCTTGTGACTCGTCGCATGACCTCCCCCAACACCGTTCTCCCCAAAGTCAAAGGCGCGAATATCAAAACTCAGAATGCCTGCCAAAAAAGGCGTTCCCTGTCCAAAATCTGATCCTCACTAACTCGCAAAAAAATTAAAAAAAAATTGTCCTTCTCCCCAAATATAGCTGGAACGCCCTCTACACCCGTGAACTCACAAATCACGCCTCCAACACCACCGACATCGGCACCGTCTGGTTCGACGACTCCGACGCAGAAGCCAAAATGGTACACTTCCTGAACCAGCTCCCAGACCAACACGATGGCGTCTTCTCTAAAGAAACAACCTCGTTCCTCGATCTAGGCTGCGGCAACGGTTCCATGCTCTTCACCCTCCGCGAAAACGGCTGGTCCGGCCAAGCCCTCGGCGTAGACTACAGCCCCCAGAGCGTGCAATTAGCGCAGCAAGTCTGCGTGGCTAAGGCAGAGGAAGTCGCACAGTCTGGTGGGGAGGTACTTCCTCCGGTGCGGTTCGCGGAATGGGACATCATGAATGGGTCGTATGAGACGGTGCGCGCACACGAGACGGGGTCTGAGTCGGAGAGTCATGAAGCCTGGGATATTGTCCTGGATAAGGGAACCTTTGATGCGGTGTCTTTGTCGGAGGAGCGCACAGAGTCGGGGAGGAGGTTGTGTGAGGTCTATCCCGAGAGGGTGCTGCCTCTGCTTCGAAAGGGGGGCTTGTTCTTGATTACGAGTTGTAATTGGACAGAAGACGAATTGACGAAATGGTTCGCGGTTGGGAGCCGTGATGGGGAGGACGGTGCTTCACGAGAAGGGGGTAGGCTTGTGCCCGCGGGGAGAGTCCAGTACCGGACGTTCAGCTTTGGGGGCGTCAAGGGCCAGACAATCAGTACGCTGTGTTTTCGCAAAGTGTGAGTGAGACGGAAGATGTGATGTCTTGTCTATAGAGAGAATAGAGCATGAAAGCGATGAGTGGCGTACGCCAGGAGGGAAACATAGATAGACTTTGGATACCCGTAGCTGGTTGTTGTGGTGGTGTCTTTCCCCGAGGGGCTGTCGAAAAGGCTCTGGCGATGTAATGGCTCATTCACAGACTACAACCATCCCCTTGCATCACTCACTGGGTCTGGCACTAGTGACTATACGCATCTCTTCTTTCGCTGATAAGTCATGTTTGTTTGGTTCTTTGTTTTCCTTCTTCCTTTTTTTGTATCTGTTATCTCTGCATCTGTGCACTTGTGCATCTCTGCATCCTTCATCTTGTCTCACCCTGACCATAGTATCTCAAACACTTTCCTCAATTATCCCAGACGGCCCTTCCAACCATCTTTGACAACAAAATGTGCCCCTTTCATGTCCCAAAAGCCTTTTTGACCATCTTTAAAACAGCAACGCGACCTGTGCCTCTCTCATGTCTCCTTGTGTCCGTGACATAATATCGACAAGTCCTTCATCGCCTACATCTACCGCATGATAGACGACGCAAGGCAGCAGTGAGAACACAAACTCAAGATTAGCAATATCATCTCTATGGGGAACGTTGGCGCAGTGCAGGGCACCGAGTTTTGGTAATCGTCGTGGCAGTAATCAAGGGCCTTGCTTCATAATATATCTTCTCTTGTTGTATCCTCTCAATCTATGGCGATGTACTCATAGGATCCCCGACCGGCGCAATTCCTATTGCCTCAGTCGCCGCTATCGTCGCGAAATACCGAACGTCAACGTCATCATCCTTTTGTAATTTTGTGAGGTTGGGCAAAATGTGCAGCTGGATCAGTTCGTGGCCCTTGAGCGACGGTACGATTTCGACACCCTCCTTCTCCAATGAAAACAGGGTCCCCTCTTCCGGCAAGCGGCGCAGTGTGCCAATGAGTAAAGCGTAAGTCTTAGCCACGTTGAACCGAATGTTGGGGATATCGTCGTCTACCATCTTGTCGAGCATGGGCAGGATAGAGTTGGCAATGACACTCATACTGACAACACTGGCCAAAGTCTGTGTGTGTTGCAATCAAGTTAGCTCTCTTTTCTATTCTCGTTTCTTCGTGGGAACCAGGGCCCGGATCTGCGAAGATCTTCTACACCTACCGATATGGCAAAGCAAGTGGTCATTCTGTAGAGATAATTGGGATGGCTACCCATTCCCATGACCCTGGGAATGATTTGCTCGCTAGCCCAGTCGACACCGAACACTTCCGTAAGTTTCTTTAGGTTGTGTGTGGCAGCCTCCCGGATGGAGAAGACGGTGTCTCCCAGCCAGCCCATGCACAAATTGCTCAACTTCTCGTCAAAGAACTTGACACCAAGCTGGCTGGCGAGTAGAGGAATGTACTCGATGATGGCGAGACGCACTCTCCATTGCTTGTCCTCAGCCAGCTGCACGATAGCGGGAAGTAAGGATTGTGATAGCAGTTCGATACCAATGACTGTGCGCGGGGATCGGTCAGTAAAACACTGCTACTTCTCACTGGATACGTGTCTGTCACTCAGTGACCCACCTTGGTTAACTTGCTCAAGTTTTGAGATGATGTGTAGTCTGACTTCGGGATATTCGTCCTTCAGCATCGAGAGGAACATGGGCAGCAAGTGGTCAATCGTCCTGATGAGTAAATCGTCAATACAATTTTGCAATAATCGGCATCATGGAGGCATTGTAGCTTATAACGCACTCTTGCTTGCCCAGAAGAGGGGCTAATCCACTGATCTGTGTACCCAGCGCAGCACGAACGTGCTGTGAACTATCGGATACAAGACTCTCGACGGTGCCCATGATTTTGTTCAACAAAGTGGGTCGGTCGACCAGGGCGCAAAATCCGGGGATCTGGCCAGCGAGGGCAGTTCGAACTTCGGCCTCGTTGTCTTTCAATAGCTTCACAAATGCGGGCGTGAGATCCCTCGTGACCACCTCGTCTTCCACGGCCTTGGCAATCTATACATGATGCTTCCATTAGCACTCACAGAGCAATCAGAATGGAAAGTGGGACGTGACCCAACCTTTTCAAACTTCTCGGCAATCATGTAACGAACTCTCCAGCTCTTGTCTTCTATCAACTTCCGCAGAGATGTCAGCAAGACACCATGTCCAGATTGCTGGTCTTTAGGCACGACCTCGGCAATGGAAATGAGAATTTCCACGGCGAGCAATCGCACGCTATCCTGGTCATCCTGGACTAGATGTTGGAAGAGAGGTAGCATTTCGTCAATGACGACGGGCGCAGGCATTTCCTTGACGAACTTGGCCATGTTGATGGCAGCTTGCCTGCGAACCATGGGGGTATCATCATGCACGAGAGCACGGAACTGCTGGCGAAGTTGTTCTTGGACAGGCGGAGACACCTTGCGATAAGGGGCTGTGAATAGTCCGCAACCAGACACCTTGGAGGTGAACCAGTCGGCTTTGGACAGTCGAATGGTGAGAGGGATGAAGTGCTCTTCGACTTGCTGAGGTGAGATTTGTTCGCAAATTTTATTCAACGATTCGACGGCCTGGATTGGTTGCGACAGTGAGCGGAAGGTTGATCGTTGATAAATGTCCAGTGACCACTAGATGCGTGGATGCGTACCTTGTCTCGAACGACTGGCTCTTCGATGGCAGCCAGATTCTCCAAGGGTGAGAGAAGAACATGTCCAAGCGATGGTCCTCCAACGTACTCAATAAAGTTGCCTAACTCTTCACTCAGCGCAACCAAGACCTCGTCCTCATCGTCGACCGATTCTGTTGCCATGAAAATGCATGGGTACTTGTGAGTGAGATGTCATGGTCACCCGGACAGACATATCATGAGGGCGAAGCAAACTGACCATCGAGGAAGGGAATGAGCTCATCCCTCGTGCGTTCGGCACCTAGAGCAAGGGCAATGGTAGAGAGACGATGGATGGCGTTCAGGCGTAGACCCACATGACCGTGCTATGCAAAACGAAACACAACGGTCAGCTCAGTCGAAGATGAGAGACAGAGGGAAGCAGGTGGCAGAAGGCATAGGAAAGAGTGTAGAATGCAGAGGGAAGAGGAGAGACGGCCAGGAGAATGGAGAATGGGGCACGTCCGAATGACGACGGCTGGATTGGAGGATCATGACGCCTGTGATGTGTGTATCACGAACTGGGCTGGCGCAGGAGATTATCCGACTGACCTTCAACTCGTCAATAAGAACGGCGATGGGATACAGCTCATCGTTCACGTTGGTCACGTCAGTCATGGCGAATGACGGAAGTGACAGCGCTTCCACTGTCGAGAGTCAGAAGGCGTCGTCGGGATGGAGGAGAGAAGATGGGAAAGCCAGGGGTGGACGAGGACGAGATAGGTGGTGCTGGTGCCCGCGCTGGTGGTGAGCAAAAGCAAGCACCCAGCGCAGCGAGGAGGGGCAAGCCACATCAAGCTGTGGCGGGGCGCATGCAGTAATAAGTACCTATGTACATACATATATACATACCAGTGGCTGGAGCCTGCGTTGTCGCGACTCGCCACAGGAGTCAGGAAGATACGGAGTACAATACATAGGTAGGTACATTACCTAAGTATGTACCTATGTATGTACTCCGTACCTCTGTACACGAACATTGACACTCACACAACCCCACGGTCGTCGGTGACTCAACGGCGATGTTACAATTCACTTGCTGTTCTCCATTCTGCATGAACAGACCACTCTCATCACGTTATTACCCCGGATTGACGCGGGCAGCGGCGCGCATTGAAGACACCGTCGATTTATTACGCCTTACATACCCGTTTCTTGGAGCTTCCGTCATCGAAGGTTCCGGTCCTAGGAAGCGACCCCTCCTTTCTACCGGTATCTGTGCGGCCCACCTCGCAGCCTTATTATTATTAGAGAAATGCCCGTAATAAACGGCAAGAACAAGTCGTGGCCATCTTTCTTCGGCTTGCCCCCATCAGCTGTTTCAACTTCGAAACACAGTGTCACTGTTTGGATCCAAGAATCGTACAATTCAATGATTACGAATTTTCGTCATGAAATGTTACAAGATCAATTAATTACATAAGGCTTCAGCCTTCAAGCCGTCGTATTCGAAATATGCACGCAACCCCGCGATAGCTTCCCAGAAATTCTTGCGACCCCGCCGTGACTTTTATCTTTGGCGCGTCCCAATAAGCTGGGCTTGGCGGCTATGAGGGTCTGCAAACGCCTCCGCTGCCGTGAAGGACTGAAGGCAGGTGAGTCCATGACGCCAGTGCGAAGAGTGTGTACGTTGTGAGGCAAAACTTAAGAAATCGTGCGGCGACGCGTAGCGGAGGCGCACATTTCGTGTTTGCCTTTTTATAGAGGTAGGAGGTAGGTACTCCGTACCTGGTTAGGTACCTAGGTACCTACCTGTATGTCTGTATGTCAAGGCGGGGACTCCGCAGCTTCTGCATCGTGATTCGTGGACACACTTTTCAAAATTCAATGAGCCGCTGGCTTCTGTGTTCCAAAACGATGCAGAGTACTACCTACTTCATGTCTCTTCTTCTTATCATCGTCACAAATTAATTCGGCTTACTCAAGATGCATCAGCTGTTGTATCTGATGCAGGCGGTATGCTGCTGCGTTTGGTAGCACAGAGCCCGCGTTATTTGTTTATGGCAAGGGCCAGTTTGGGTCTTGAAAATGGTGATGAATGTCAAATCCAGAACGCAAGACTTTAGGCCCTGAGTCGGAGTGTCTGTTCTGTTCTAGCAACTGCAGAAAAGTGACTTCCGTTATTTTCAAAAATAGTGGAGACCTAGTGGAGAACTTTCTTTGTACCGCTCCTCA
>SRQH01000239.1:0-37129 GCA_018360345.1 Claviceps sp. LM84 group G4 | reverse complement strand
CACACCATACCCTCATATGTGAACTGAAAACTCGAGCATAAAGAGGCAAACACGAAATGTGCGCCTCCGCTACGCGTCGCCGCACGATTTCTTCAGTTTTGCCTAACAAGATGCGCGCATCTGGAGGGCTATACCAATATAGTATGTTATACAGGCGAGGGATTCAACAAGAAGCGTAATTGGTTTAGTGGTAAAATTCTCCGTTGCCATTCGAGCAACGTCGGGGGGCCCTGGGTTCGATTCCCAGATTACGCATCAGCTTGCTCGTTTCTTTTGGCGTTTGTTTTTGCCGCATACGCAATCTGGAACGGACCCCACGTTTTCTGGAAGAGCTCCACTTTTCAGAATTATCTCCGTACCTTAGGTACCTAGGTACGTACCTATGAACCTCATCTGCATCCACCGGCAGATGATGAGCCTGGCGCAATACCTAGGTACCTACCTATGGCATCAATCGTGACCTGGCCACGAAGGAGCTGATGATCGAAAGGAGCATCAAACTTGATCCCGTCGAACGTCTTGACGCGCGAGACAGCCCAGGTGTGAAGTAATGGCAAGAGATGTCGACAACAGCGCGATCGAGTGCCGTCACCCGTGCCTTCTTGCGACTTGTGGACCGTGATGGCGTCGGCGACGGTCAAGGGAAACTGGGTAGGAGTGTAACGGCTCTCCCGACGAAAGATGGGAATAAAAAATAACAGTCGCCGGATCTGGATCATCTTTGTAGTAGGCCGGGCCGGTGTAAGTATCGAATCGAACCATCAGAATGGACGACGGCCTCTTGTAAGGCTCAGCCTCAGGGCCCCAGCACCACGCGAGATCTTCAACTGTGCCAATAGACCCGTCAACGATACCCTTTCGATCGACGGGTTCGTCGTCAGCATGACTCGGGCGGTAACAACACGCACGCTCCTGTCGCCAAAAAGGTTATCGCTATCGTAAGGGAAGATCTCACGAAGGCGCAAATCGATGCAGCGGAACATTTTCAAGCCAAATTTGGAATTCTCATCCAAAAGGTAGTGATCATGTTCGCGGTACAGTTGTCGGGCCCTGAACCACTGTTCACATGCCTCAGACCACGTGCTGTCATCTTCGCCAGGACTGATTCAGGACCGATTATGCTACTCGGCGCTCGCAAGGCTTGTTCGAAGGTTCCTGACGGCCAGTAGGTACATAGGTACAGCACTGCTGCATCTCTATGACGTCGGCTTCTATTTACTTCTTTCTTCTCCCCCATTCAGAATCAGCACTGTGACACTGTCACGAGCCGGACAGTTCGGATCAAGATAAGAAGACCGTACAGGAGTACAGGAGGTACCTACATATTGCGAATACAACTTACATTTTACAACCTTGGGCGCGATTTTTGGCAGTCGCAGTAGCGCCGGAGAGACGCGATGTTTCGACTCGGTAGACAGGCAAAAGACTACAGCTCTTCTTCACTGTCAAGTGTTCCGGCTCCTGTGCCGAACGACGAACTTTAGTCTCTCCGGGCGAAGCTTCACCGCATTCACATCTGGGAGAGAGACCGGACTGTCACCAGGTACTTGACCATTTGAATTATTCATTCTCTATCTGATTCATCATAGGCAAAATTTTTGATTGCAATCATGCAACCTTTATCTCGCAGTCTTCAACAATCCTGAACGCATCTAATAATTTCTATGCATAGACTTTCCAGTTTCACGAATCACGTCTCACATTCGGTCATGCCTATGAAAGCCTTCGCAGGAGACAGCAGCTGTCTGTCGCTGGCGCACGCTCAATTACTGAACGGTTATTGTCTCAATAAGTTTTGTCATTTGATTGGTAGCCTCCTATGAACGACTGAAACACTTGGATCTACGACGCGTCAGTCAAGCCATGCTGCTTCTTCCATTACAATTTCACAATTTTAAAAGGGAAACGAACGCAACGGTAGACTGTAGTCGTCATGCCATACAACACGAAGCACTGTGCAGTTATATTCATATGACTGTACAGATTATACGTTCAACTATAAAGTGCTTCGTCATCCCCCTTGATCCGTTCGATGAAGCCATAGGCACGTCAATGGCAGTGATACAGGATACCGCATTGCAGCGGCTCGCTGCTGGTGTCTGTATCTTGCTCTCATATGGGGTAGGTAATATGAGCGCGATTGACTTGTGCAATACTCACCGCAATCCTCGTTATTAAGCGCAGCAAGAACTGACGATAATGAGATCTCCTCTCCTTCATGTGCGCCAGGAGATGCACCCTCTTCAATCTCATCCTCTGCCTCCGAATTGTCTAGGTCCTGGCTCAGCACCTCGCTTTCCTGATATACATGTCGGTTTGGCGACTTGTTTCCGGTCTGTTGCCGTTTGTTGGCGCCAGGGAGTGGAAAAGTAGCAGAATCACTTGGTCTGAGTGCCGATTCCAGGTTGCGAATCCGATGCTCTACACGCGCACTCGTGTTTGTTGGCCCCGAAGTGGGAACGGAGTCACGCAAATCTGGCAAGGGTAAGTGACGGCTTAGCTGACTTCCGTCACAAATAGAACGGATATCGCTACCTCCACTGCAAGAAAGAATAGATTGGATTGACATTCTTTCCGCGCCAGCAGAACGGTTGTTCGAACGATAGTAGGGCCCTTTAGCTTCTCCGGGGTAAATATGCTGAGCCATTTTCAGCACGGTGGCAAAGATGAATAAAGACTCTTATAGCATCTGCTTGTCGATACTCGACTTTCTCTGGAACTGGACTCCTCATCAGTAGAGACACAGCAAATGATATTGTTTCGTCTTATTACTAACCAGAGCACATCTGTTGTCCGACGTCGAAGGTACAGATCTGCTTACCACATCACACAACAAGCGGCAAAAGGCAAACGACAAGCGGCGATGGTCTTTGGTGGATTTAATTGAGAATATTGAACTTGGAAGGTACTGTTCAGATATTCCATGACCTCCCGTGTCTTAAGAGTATTTATATTCACGGCAAAAAGCATGCGCTGCCTTGACTCCCTCTTCCCCCACCCTTTCTCAATGGCAAGGCGTCGATCAACTGACCAACAGCTACCTCTTTTTCGCGGTTGGTGGTCACTGGTCTCGTACAATACAATGTATATAGGTATACATTGAAACAAATAATAAACAGGGCGTGCGCGGAGGTTTCTGAGAGGGAAGAAGACATCAATGAAGTTCCTTTCTAATAATATCCTTCCAATCAATCCGCCTATTTTGGGGAGCAGTACGTCAATGGCGCGTCATGTCAGCCCCCATTGTCCAACAGCAGCGTGAGCTCAAGTCTCGGAGGCTTCACACAAGAGATCCGTTGCAAGATTGTCCAATGGGCGATTGTATAAGATGCGAATTCGTAAGTCCTAGCGCCCTGCCACATTTTTGGAGCGGGGGCCAGGGTCCTGTTTGTGTGTGATTCATTGCATGTCACTTGTAGACTCATGTGGCTGGTGTCATACATGATGCTTACCTACTACCCAACCTCCTGATGTATGATACATAATCTGACGAACTTTCAGATATGAACTATATTCGCACTTCACCTTGTTCAAAGGTTCTACTATGGAGTGAGTCCAAGTCTATTCTGCCCGCCCCCTTGTCTTTGAAGTTTGAACATGATTCCCCGTCTGGCGTCAAATTTGGCACATTTTCACCTAGGTAGGCAAGCTCATTCATCTTGGATCCCCTCTCTGGCCAGAATCGCAAAGTGTTTCAAACTTCAATGCTCATGCCCAGTGGCGCAGCAGCAACTCCTGTGAATCTCAAGGATCATGGGGTCAGAATGACTACAGACTACAGTATCGAGGGCTATCTCAGACAACCCTCGTGGGGAAAATGTACACCCGCGATTGGAGAAAAGAGTGACGGGTTGTCTTGCACAGCAAAGTTAGGCATTGTTCGGTGAAGTTACTGGTTCCTCGAGAAATTGAGCATCAACATCGGTCATGGGGTTGCTCTAGCGCTTAAATTCTGGATGTGATACCTCTCGTCTGTGTGAGGCGGTACGGCAGGGCATGTACAGTATAGTTGCGTTTCGCGATGGTCATCTCTGCCGTTCGACACTGGCAAAGGGTACAAGCTACTTATTACTTCGGATGTAAGTCGCGACGAATCTATGTCGTTCTGCTACAGCCTACGAACTTCGAAGCCGCATGCATCATGATTCATGCATTGCTAGCTAGTGGCTTCTTTGAGTAGAGTTGGGATGCCAGTCCAACTTTTGATGCAGTAACAGCGAAGATTCTTGTGAAGCCTCGACGGGACAGACAGCAAAGACAAGACGTGTCATAGGTCATGATGCAAGCGAGGGAAAGGAAACGAAACTATGAGATCTTGCATGAGAAAATACCTAACAGAACAGCATGACTACGAGTGGTCATTCTCGCCTTTCTCAGTGAGTCATGGCCGATCTGCACATGTCAGGGAAACAAAAGGGTTCCTATGTTGGCCAAGTATCTATATCCACCACACTGACCAGTGACCGACTGCTAAAGCAACAGCCAATGGGTTGTGTACTTGATCGATCACCCTCGCACAGAACCCAACATCTCGATCCGAGAACCTGGTCACCCCAGGCCCTTCGTCACGTCCTTTCCTTTGTTCCGAGTTCGCCCGGCCTGTGAGAAGAAAATAGAAACGACTTCCCAGAGAAAAAAAAAACGAGAAAGGGAGATGGGGGCAGTCGGGTGCCTGTGAGAAACCCTGCAGAAGAGGTTTTTTCTCTCCAAGGTGGCATGGACATTGGAAGGAGTTCGTGTTTCACGGGAACACAAAGTTACGTGCATGAGTAACGTAAACCAAGAATGATGCTCACGAAACGGCTTTGAAGAATCTACTACGTAGTCAACCAGCGTATGCTTGATGTGAGTCCCTGTTGAGGATGGTTTATAGACTGTGTGGCTAGGAGGTATATTTTTGTATTTTGTCTACTTAGAAGTCCGGTTTCCAACTTCTCTCGTGCAATGCAGGTAGTAAGAAGGACAAACAAGATGGATAAAGAGGAACATTCTATCTTGAAAACCAAAAAGAAGCACTGCAAATTCACCTACAGAACTCTTGCTGTCGCGGATTTCGCTGAGCGCTCGCAGCTCAAGAGATGTAGAGCCGACAACCATTATAGGCCAATCAGAATTTCTCCTGCACGGCTGGTCAGGAATAACTTAATAAGTGGCGAGTCGTGACTCATCGCGAGGCGAGCACTTCTAGTTTCTGGAAAAGAACGTCATTAGTGGCACTGTGTTGAATCGGAACTTTGGACCAATGGACTGTCATTGGGCATTACGCATATGAGCCACTCAAGGTCTCTTCTGTTATCGCTGCGAAACAAATGGTCTGACACGTCTCGCGAGCACGAAATGGTATCATCTTTAGGTAAGTAGGTAGCTTGTTCTTATGACGTAGCAACGTACCGTATGTATAGGACGTCATAGGCACTAGACGTATTTCCTCATGGATATAAAAACTGTGATAGACTTGAAGAGATCATTTAATTTTATAAGTCATGACCACGTGATTCGTGGCGTCTCGTCAGAATTGTTGCAACTTGCAACTACACGCCATCCGCCACCGCATTGACGTTTGTCTGAGGGAAATGACACCCAATCTGGTTCAAGATGCTCAACATTTCGCACCTAGATTTGAACAACTGCGCGTGTTTCACGCAAAATCGGGCCATTGTGGAAGAATCTTGTATCCAGAATTCTCCGTACCACTCTGCATGATCTTCGGAATCCGGAAGAGATGGTAAGCGATGATTGTCGATGCCAGGGGATATCACGAACTGATAACCTTGTAATCTGACGGCACGTCATTAGAAAGATATAAGTTTGGAGACCCAAAAAGGCCAGAATATAAACAACCGAGGACGTCAAAAAAATGAAAGGGACATTCTTATACTTACATGCACCAGTTATGAAGGCACCATGCGGTAAAGTCATGAGCTTGCTGAATCGGTTCGCTTTTGCGTTGGGCGTCGGATTCATCGTAAAGCCCATGATCAACAGCCATGGCAACAGCAGCACGAGCGTACCTCATCCCAAGGGCTTCGGCTGAGCACACGTTCAAAGTAACGCTCAACACCAAAGCGGCTTGGATTGTTGTGATGAGGATGGGTCTGTCCTTGTCCAGCTCCCACAACTTCTTAGCCTCTGCCAGGAACTCGTAACCTAGAGCACGCACCTGACGCGATTTTTCGCAATCTGTTTCATCGTGATAGCAATACTGCGAGCACAAGAACAATGAGACAACAGAGATTGGTGAGCATGGTTTCGTTAAGGGGGATCTTTTTCCCACGCTTCCCACGGTTCTGGGAGGCAGCGAATACGCACACAAGACAAGGCCAACGTCGCATTGACCAGCAGGGGCGAGCAGAACTGCATCGACTCAGATAACATGTCGTGCAGGAACTGATCCTTTTGAAAACAAGCACTCCGCATGTACTCTTGAATAAAGTATCGCCCTAGCAGAATTCTAAGCATGTCATCATCGGCAGAAACACGAGTCCAACGAGAAGGAGTGATCAAGTCAAGCCGGGAGTCCAGGATCTTGACAGACGGATGCGGTTTCACAGAGTGAAGTGCACTGCTCATACAAGGGAGAAAGCGAAACGATGACGAAAATCTGACCTCTCGATTTAAGTAATTGCTCGGCATGACTTGTATTGGTGTGGTGCTCAAGCGTGTAAATATTGAATCGTCGGGAGCCAGCAGCGGCCTTGGCATATATGGTCGAGACGCGGAGCATGAGACACTGACCGACCTCGAATGAGGTCCTTCCCGCAGCCCGAGAAGAAGATCACTTGCATGAAGATGCTCCATGATTGTCTCGGCGTCGTCATGCTGTCGTATCCGCTGGAAGATGGCGAGCGCGTCCTCGTCTTCCCGAGACCGAAGAGCCTGGAAGACTTGCTGCAAGGCATCATGGGATTCCTGAAGTACGCGAAAGTCATTTTCTAGATGTTCGTGCCTTCGCTTGAGTGCCGAGCCTCGCGTTTCAGACGGATTAGTCGCGTATGTACAAGGTAATCCACGGGTTATACAGGACGAACAGGTCGGTCGCCGAGCATCGCACTAGACAGCGGTTATTCAATGTTGTGGTCAGAAAGTACTAAGCAAGAGGAGAAATAAATAGTAGAAGAGAAGATCTGTTCGACGAGTAGGTAGTCCGGTGGACGACATGACATACCTTGGCCTTGCGCTTTCGGCAGTATTCGCACGCCGCAACGACAACTTCGCGTTTCCGGTCCGCATGGCGTTCAGAGGAGGACTCAGCGGACAGCGAAGGTTCAAATCGTGCGCGGGAGAGCAAAGGCCGCAATGGTGCTAAGCCCGAGTTGTTGGAACACATGATGGGGGTGAAACTTCCCACGGTGCAATTATCCTTGTCGTTATGTGTGAAAGCTCGCCTGCCTATATAATAAAGTGCGGCCAGCGCTGATACCAATCGAAGTCTTCTATCCAACTCTGTACGTGCCTTGGAACGTGTGGCGTGCTGTCATTCTTCTGTTAACTTCCATAAAAGTTGGCGCTTGGGTGGTGTGACCGTGGGCGATCGCGGGAGTCTGCTCCGTCATCTGGGTGAGTTGCCCAATCCCGTTGCGCCATGGATCATGATGACGACGAAAGAATACAGAGTCACACAGGTACTGTATCATCGGTACTGGTGCTGAGCCCGGGCTGCTAAATGGGTTGTGCTCTAAACTCAAGTATGGACGAGATGGCCCAATTAGAAACAAACCGGGCTATGCAAAACTCTCGCTTTTGTGGAAGCGTAGGAAGCGCTTAGAAACAGCTGCATTGGGGTTGTTTTGGCTACACATAGAAAAGATCATTTTGGGCGAATCTTTTGATCTCAACGCAAGCTGCTATTATCATAGGTACGTCATACTATGTATATATATAGACTCACAAAGTGCTGCCGCCGCACCAGCCATCTTGGCGTGCTTGGCGCCTGAAAATGAAGCTAGTGATGGCTGTGAGTTGGGCCTGGCGGCCTGAAGCGCTGTGGTTGTTGCTGCGGTTGCACATAATTCGGCGTTGTTACTATCCACCGAAGCGCTGGAACTTGTCGGTGACTGCTCGACGGAGGAGGCTGGGGCTGGTGACGGCTTTGCAGACTATGCAACGGCCTCTGCTGGAGGGATTGGGGCGGCGGAAAAGCTTGCAATTGGTGCTGTGGAGGTTGGCTATTGCGATAGTCAGTGGTGAGATAATGTGAAGAAGCAGACTAGTTCTGTCTCTCGACACTTGTCCGAGCTCGAGGAGGACGAGGAGGAGGAGGAGGACGTAAGGTACTTACCCATTGGCGAACTGCTGCTGCTGCTGCTGTTGTCGCTGCGGCATGTATTCTGGAAATTGCTGCAACGTGGCAGCATGTAGAGGTGTCTGTGAGGCGCGTGGAGGCTGTTGCTTCTGCGCTGAACTTGGCCGCGAATGCGATAGCGCTGTAGTTGCTGTTGTAGGCGTCGCAACGGCTGGCAGCGTGGATTGAAACACGAATAGTCGATTTTGCGGTACTGTCGGTACTGTCGGTACTGCCGGCACTGTCTTGAGCGAGTATATTGTTGGCTGCGGCGTTGTGGTTTCCACTCTACTGTTGCTGTCAAGACGCTCAGATAAGCTAGGATCGCTGTCAAGACGCTCGGATAAGTTGGGATTGCGATCATCGCTGCGCGGAGGAGAGCGCTGTTGTCGCTGCGGAATCTCTATGGCTTGTGGTTCCTGTGGTATATTGGGCCGCGCAGCTTGGGGAGCTTGGCTGCGTTTAATCCACCAATGTTCATGGAAATCGCTGACTTGAAGGGCGCCAGAGGTGCGCCAAAGCTCGGCGAGTCGGTGCCAACAAGGCATACCTCGAGAGCGCATGTAGCGGCCTTTGCACGGAGTAAAATGGTAGCTTTCATCGAGGCGCTGCTTTTCAAGCTCAGCGCGAGCGTACTTTAGTAGTTTCGCTGTTTCGCCAAGCGCATAGCGAGTCATCCGACAGCTCACACCTTGATAGAGGGGATGCTGGCAATCGTTGCGCACCTTGCTGTTGTCCATGCTATCCGACATCTGGACATGTTTGAGATGCTCTTTGTGCAAGGGATGGAGATGGCGGAAGAGCGAAAGTAGGTCTTCTTCACCACCGCCCAGCCACTTTTTGAACAGGGTATAAACGCCCTCAACTTTGGTCGGAGCTTTTATCCCAAAGTGTGGCTGGGCGTCAACCCAGCAGCTCACCAGCTTTTCCTTGTGGTTGTTCAGCCAGCACCGCTTCAAGTACGCCGTTGCCTCGGGCGACATGCGCTCACAAGCTGCCAGATAAGTCTCATAATGGGCGACGGTGGGAGACTTCATGAGAGCTGTGTAAAGGTTCATGAACTCAGTTGTTTTGGAGTTCTCTACCAATCTCTTGCCGTCACGACAACGGCCGAACTGTGTTGACAGCTGCGTTTGCAGATAATTCTTTAAATCTTTTTCCATTTGCGAGTTACTCATGATGATCCGAGGGTTTGCAAACACGGCGTCTAGTGCGTTAATGATATCTGGATCATCGTCAGCGGTAACCCACACTTTGATCTGAATATCGTTGGACTCGAAAAGATCTTTGAGCTGCGTAAAAATCCAGTTAAAAGACGCCTCATCCTTCTGCTTCACCATCGCCACGGCCAGATGAGTTGTACGATGATTTCCGGTCGAGCCAACAAAAGTGAGCAGCGGAAGGTTTCGCTTATTCGTCTTGTAGGTGCAGTCGACCATGAGCACATCGGGAGAGGATTTGAAAAGCGCAAGGTATTGTGGGCTGGTAAAGGCGAGATGGGTGACAAGATTCTCTGAGTCAACCTCGTACCTAATCACGGAAGTAAGCAAGTTAAGCCTGTGCAGCAACAAGTCTTACATTTACGCACCTGTACCAGTAATCCTTTTCCTTCATCTCCGCACATAGATTCTCAATTTCCGACGGCATACCCGTCTGGGGCCGCTGCAAGTGTCGTAACTCGTTGACTACATCCTGGCGGGTGAAAACTGCCCGTGGGAAGCTCTCTTTCAACAAGAGCATCGCCTGAGTCGCATCTCGCACAAGCGGCCAAATGGCTATTAGGTGCGACCTCAGCTCATCACTGCGCGTTGACCGCCTGTTTGACGCAATGGAATACACGTCGCGCACCGGAGGATGATTGTGACTGATGCTGGCTCTGTTCTCGCACCATTTGACCCTCCACTGACCGTCCGGCTGCGTATTGTCATTTGCCAGAAGCCAGAATTGCATCTTGCAGTCAGTCTTCTGCGACACAGCGCCTGGCCGTCGCCGCGGGACACTCGACTCGCCAGCCTCGCGGTCACCAGACTCGCGGGGTTTGGCCTTGCCACGGCGGTAGCAGGTCATAAGAAGCCTACAGCGGCCGCCTCTGTCCCATCTTTGCTTGTTGTAAGACACCCCATGATCCTTTGCCCACGTAGTAACGCCAGCGAGGGCGTCTTTGAAGCTCTCATACAGCAGTTCTGGCGGCGGCGGATGATCACGTACGCGTAGATCTGGCTCATGGAGGTCTGTAAGGTCGTAATCCACGCCCTCGACCAACTCGCGGAGCTCACCGTGGTTGCGGCGACGCGGTATGTACTCTGTTACGCGCGGCCGGCGGCGACGAGGTGCGGTTTCGAGCTCATCTTCAGCGCCCCGACCGCCGTCGCCGTCAATATTGACATTAGTGCCACTGTCATTGGCCTCCTGGCGCGGCAGGCGACTGACCGAGCTGTCGGAATTTTCATATCCTGACGTGTTCCGGGAGGCAAGCCGCGCTGGGCTATATGACGCGTCAAGCTGAGCGCACGACGGCTGCGTCGCGCGCGAAGGTCGCGGCGATGATGAGGTAGATGAGCAGCTCATTTTCAAGTCGAGAAATCGGACGTAAAAGAGGTTGTTTATATAGCTTCAAAAGCCAGGTCGCGAAGCTGATGATTGACAGGTACATACATCGTGGTAGGAAGTCGCGGTGCCATGGAATCTGTGTTTTATTTGTCCTTGTCACTTGTGAGATATGGGAGCCAGCGAAGTACCTAGGTCCTAGGTACCTCCGAGGCGCTAGCAGGGGAACTGCACACTAACCCCTTTGGGAAGGGAGGAAGGACAATTAAATTACCTAAGGTACTATGTACATAGGTACCTTTTTAGGAGGTAGGTACATAGGTATGTGAAGAATGATTATCCGTAAAGTCTCCCCGGTAAGCCGCAAGGGGCTTGCTTTTTGCTCAATGTCTTTCAAGTTTCAAGTTTCCAGATCTCGCGAGTCGTCAGTCGTCAGGTTTGTCTGTCTGTCTGTCTACCTACATACTCCATCTAATTATGCCGTGTTTTCAAATACATACGCAGGTGAGAATCAAGAGATGTCTCCCCCGCTAATCACCAGACAGACATACGAAACCCCAAAACTCTCAGAGAACGCGTCGCTTTGGCGAAAGGCAAAGTAAATGATCGCATGAGACGCATGAGAGATAATGATGCATAGTCTCACAGAGGATAGAGAATTCAGCAAGATGGGCATTGGCCAGCCACGGTCCCATAGCATCTAGTCCCTGTCACAATTCAACACTGGATCCTTGGGGGGTTTTTTTTTCGTCCAAGCTACATAGAAGGTTCGTAGAAAGGTAATAAATCCATCAATACGGAGTAGTAAATATTATACATACAATGTCCTCTCCCTTTCTTGTCTATCAGATTCGGAGCCATTCTCCTCTCGGCCCCCTCCCCTCTACTGCAAGAGAGCACACAAGCAAAAAAAGAAACCAATGCAAATTAAAGAGCTAAATGAGTTGATAAAAAAAAGGATAAAACGAATGGAAATCTTCATGCGCTCATCACCTCAAGCCCTTACCACACCGTATCCTCCTCGCTCGGCAATCGTGTGCGCCATTTGGCTGATGGTGTCGTTGCTGAGAACCTCAAACACGGACATCTCCACCGCGCAGTTCCCCAGAATCCAATTTCGCACGCCGACCGCGACCAACGAGTCCACACCGTAAGCATTGGGAGCCCGGTTCACGTCCACTTCTTCCGGCAGCAAGTTCATAGCCTTGGCGAGCATATGTGCCAGTCCGTTGCGCACGAGGCTCGCGGCGTCCTCAGTCGATGATGTCTGCCCAAGAGCCGTCTTCAGGTCGATCCCGCGTCCGTCTGTGGCGGAAGCAGTCAGATCTGGGAGAGGCATGTCGATGAGGTTCAGGTAGGCATAGAGCGCCGTGCGAGACCAGTACGGATCGGCAGGCTTGTTCTGCAGCAAGAGACCGCCTGTTCCTACGCCAAGAATGATCTGGGCTGGAGTCGGGATTCGCAGAGGGCCCATCTCCTTGGTGATGGCGTGCTTGATGACAGTCAGGAAGTCATTGTGACGAATCCCATAGAAGCCGTTGGATCGGAGCTTGTCGAGAACATCTTCGTCGCCTGTCAGCATTCCTGCCTCCAGCACGGGTCCTAGATCAACGGACACTGCGTATTTGCCTTGAAGGCGGCAGTGGTGCGCAAGAGCGTCTTGGAAACTGTTTCCCGCGGCGTAGTTGGCTTGGCCGCGGTTCCCGATGATGCCGGCGGAACTGGCGAGGAAGATGAAGAATGGGCTTTCGGCGCCGTCCGACAGAGCCTTGACGAGATTCCAGGAGCCCTTCACCTTGGGACGCATGGCCGAGCTCCAGGCCGGATGAGCCATGTTGTCGAACATGCCGTCGTGAATGACGGCAGCGCACTGGAAGACACCTCGGATGGGGGGCATTTCTGACGAGAGTCGCTCTTGGATGACGGCCCTGAGACTCTTCTCATCGCAGATGTCGGCACAATACGCATTTGCATCGACGCCTTGCTCCCTTAAGCCTTCGATGAAAGCTTGAGAGGAATCAGACGACGCACCGGAACGCGAGATGAATGCAAGGTGTTTCGCCCCGTGGGCTACGAGAAGCTCAGATATGCTCTTGCCCAGGCCACCAAGCCCGCCCGCCAATAGATAGGTTCCCTCAGGATCAATGGCATCATCCAGAGACTTGGACATCTCTTTACAAGTAACGGGAACAACGTTGCCGTCTCCTGAAATGGCCGAGACCGTGCAGAGTCCTTGGTACGGTGCCTCCTGGATACGTCGAAGTGCATCGCCAAGAGCATGGACCCCAAAGCAGGTGATCGTTGTGGGAGAATCAGTGTCTTCTTTGCATCGTCTGCCGAGAATGAATTTAGATGCGGCCTCGAACAGCTCTGCCGCGAACGCTTCATCGTCTCGCAAAAGCTGCCGAATGTCAAAGTTGACGACAGTCACAGAACCGCTCCCCATGTTGATGTTTTGATCGGCCGAATGTGCAGTCTCGCTCGTGAGTTGAACAATAATACCACCTATAACAAACAAAAAAAGTTAGTAAAGCAGTCTGCCCTGACAAGATCCATGAAAACTTACATCTTTTAACGCATTTCGTGTTGCTGTTGGCAGTGGCGTTTTTTGCGGCGGTGGTGTCGTAGACAATGTCAACGCCTTTGCCACCGGTTGCGTTTCGGATCTCGTGCACCAAGTCGTTGCTGTCATTGTCAAAGATGCAAGCAGGCGAGACTCCGTGGCTCTCCAGTATCTCACGCTGTTTACCAGATTGATCGCCAATGACCGAAGCTAGTACCTTGGTCCCAATCAGCCTGGCGAACTCGACAGCCGTGATCCCATGCGCGCTGGCGCCGCCACGAATCAGAACTGTCTTGTCTGGCCTCGCCCGGCCCATGTGAACTAAGGCATAGTAGGCGCTGGTGGTCAAGCAAGGAAAAGAGCCCGAACCCGTGGACGGCTGCACAAGGCGGCTCTTGACGCGAATGGTGCTCTTGATGGAGCCTTCAGGCACGAGAGCGACGACCTCGTCTCCAGGCGCAAAAGTGGTCACGTCTTTACCGACTGCCTTGACAGTTCCCTTGACATCCACGCCAATGGTAGACGCTACACCACGGCCGAGAATTGTTTCCACGTCTTGGAAAGTGACTACCGTCTCCAAGAACTGAATGTCAATGTCGTCAGGTCCCATTTCTGGCAGATCGAATTCGGTATACTGCCAGGAGTCATCTGAAAGTCCAGGCTTCAGCAAAGAGAGTTTGATCTCTGACGAGCTGGCAGTCTTAGAGTCGGTGGCGTGGAAAGATCGGTCCAGTCTCACACATGGCGAGCAACCCTCAATGATCTGATTCAGAGTTTGAATGGGTTTCAAGCGAGGCACGAAGATCTTGCCATTCTTCTCTGCATACTCGGTTTCAATGTAGCTTGACGGGCGCCCGTCTTCGCAAAACGTTCGAGAGAAAATTGCCATGACGTTCTTGGTCACCTGCGAGTCCGCAAGCTTTGATGCAGCGTCCAGATCAAATGTGATGACGGATCTTCTCGGATCTTCTGACATGAGAACTCTGGCCAGACCGATGACTGCAGAGCTGTGGAGGTTGCTTGGCTCCATGTGAGCACCCCGCGTTAACCAAATCAAGCCCTTTGCTGACCGCTGAACGGTTTTGAAAAGATTGAAGTGCTCCTCGTCCCAGCGAAGGATGGATGATCGCTGTTCTCGTTCCCGTGATGGAACAATGTCGAGCAACGATATGATGACAGACTCGGGAAAGAGGAAGGAATGCTGCAGAATTTCACCCGAGTTGAGGGCTGCGACACTATAGCTCTCACCCTGATCGTTGACAAAATCTGTGACAGACTTAACAAGAGCGTCAATCTCCTGATTGGCCACCTCCGGCGTAAGTAAAATGATCTTGGGAGCAGTTTTGATCATCGCAACGCGGCACAGCGTCGAGTCCACGGGAGTAAAATCCTCAAAGTCATGACCATTCGCGGCACCATTTTTCTCACTGTGGCCATTCGTGCCCGAACTCGTGTTCACTTCGGCAGACTTGTATCGAATCAAGATGCCCCCCACCTTGAGATGGTCTTCCGGGGCGCTTGAGCGCATCTCAGGTCCTCCATGATGGATGATCAGATGATAGTCCGTGTCGATATCGGCCATTGACTTCTTGCACTCCACGAAAGGCTCCACTCGAGTGCCCTTTACGCGCGATGAAAGCTCCGACGAGACTCCTGCTTCAGTCGATTCATCGAGAAGTGTAAACCTAGAAAGACGGGGAGTATCCTCCTCGGCGGAGGCGACCTGCTCCAAGATGTCGACTGCGGCTTTCAGAGAACCCCCAACCTGCAAAATTGCCAATTCTGGATACTTGTGGGCAAGCAGGTCCAACAATTCCACAAGATCGGAAAACGAGGCAAACGTGGCATCCTGCTTCCACACAATCTCGGTAGAAAGGTTTCGGAAATTGGGAAGAAAACCCCCGAGTCCACTGGCGGAGGTAGAGGTGTTGAGAGCTGTCAAGTGTAGACCCTCGATAATGATACGTGGGTCCGTAGAATCAGCGGCACTCATGACAATTCTGGCATCGGCATCTTGAAGGCCAATCTTGCTGGCGGTAGCATAGCCAGAGAATATTTGCGGCGCATCGTTCGACACCGCCGTAGAGACGAACACACTCTTGAAGAATGTGGGCACCATTGGGCTCGTCTCGATGGCGAAGAGAGAATGAAACATGGAGTCCAGCGTGGCAGGGTGAATGACGTGAGGATACTCAAACTTGGCAGGCATCTTGGATTTGGTGTCCGGGACACACACCTTGAACAAACAGGCTCCATCGCCTTGAGACAATTCAGACATGTTCTGGAAAGTCGGACCATAGTTCATTCCTATCGTGTCCAAGAGCTCATAGAGCTGTCGAGCCTTGACAGATTTCTTGCATACCTGAGTCAATTCTTGTCGTTCAGCCTCGTAGGCACGCGAAGACAGGACGGCATTGCCAGCTGAATGTCTGAAGTGAAGAAATCCACTGGCGTGCTGTTCCCAAGGACCATCCAACTGCTTGGAGTAAATGGAGAACTCATAGGCGCCCTCCAGATTCACTTTCATGTTCAGTGCCACTTCAAGACCATGAGCTGTGTTGGGGATCATCATTGCCTTGGCGATGTTCATATCAGTGATCTGATAGCCTATGAAGCTGTCCGACTTAGGTTTGATTTGACTTGCACCTTCAAGGACCATTGATATCATACCAGCAGCAGGATACACGATTGTCTTCTGGACCTGATGGTCCTGGATCCAAGGGTTTTCCGAGACACGGAGGAAGCCACGCCAACGCGGCTCAAAGGAAATCGAGTCTGCGGTGAGTGCCCCAATTAGATCCTGCCGTGGAAGCTCTCGTTGTCTGCATGCAACACTCAAATGCGACTCGTGCCAGTAAGACTTGGAATGATTCCATGGATATGGAGGTAGGTCAGTCAGACATTTTGGGAGTGCCGCGTGCCCTCGGTTGACAACTTCCTTCAATTTGATCGGGGCGCCTTCCACCCACAGCTCTCCAATAGTCGAAAGAAGAGACGAGAGCCCAGTTGTCTTTGGTTGCATGACGGAAAAGTAGGCTGGTTGCTTGCCTTCGCCAAGTACCGATGTCATGATGTCAGACGTCGGCGACCGTAGGACCGCCCGCGGACTGAGCTCGATCACCACAGTGGGACGCTTATTAGCAGGCAGGCTCATCATTTCGCGAATGGCAGCATCGTACTGCACGGGGCTGGTCATGTTGTCTGTCCAGTATTGGGCATCAAGCTCTTGACCTTTGACCATTCTGCCTGTGACAGACGAAAACATCTTGATATCTGGTAACAAATCTTGAGCCTCGACTTGGGACAGAGAGACTTTGTAGTCCTCTGAGACGAGACGCATGTGAGAGGAGTGATATGCTGTCTGCACATCGAGGACTCGGTGGAAAATGTTTCTGCTCGCCAAATGCTCCGCAGCAGCTTTGATAGCCTCAACTCGGCCGGAAATGGTGACTGATTGGTGGCTGTTGACACAAGCCACCTCGGCGGACAACTTCTCGGACTCCAGATAGTGTTTCATATCATTGACCGACATTCCGACTGCCATCATCGCGCCTTTGAGCTTTGGTGCCCGGAAAGGGATGCTAAAAGCAGCCATGCCACGGTAATATGCGACTTCCCAGGCGCCGAATCGAGAAATCGCACCGCCAGCATACGCGGCGGCAATTTCACCGGAAGAATGGCCCACGACGTGCTTCGGGTCGATGCCAAAGGAATGGAAAAGGTCGATCAGCGCAACTTGAATTGCGGTTGTTGCCGGCTGGGAAAGATGGGGATAGGATAGGGCTGACTCGGAATCTTGTCTGAACATCTCACGAAGTAGGTCGAACGGAGAGCCGAGGACCTGCATGGTGTACGCACTGGCTTCTTCCAGACTTTTTCGGAAGACGTCGAAGCCCATCAGCTCGAGACCCATCTGCGCCCATTGCGAACCTTGTCCAGAAAATATGAAGGCAACTCGTGGCTCTCCGTTGTGCAGAGAGCGAACGACATTGGTGGTGCCAGGTGTCTCGAGTTTTGCAGTCAGCTCAGACACCGACCTGGCAAGAACGAAGCCTTTCCACTCCATTACCGATCGGCGGCAGCCAAGTGTGTAAGAGTAGTTCTTTAGTAGCTCCGCTGGATGGTCATCCTGACGTGCTTGTATATACTCAGAGTGGGAACTCATAGTACGAGTGACACCGTCCTTCTCACCCGCAGAGTAGCAAAAGAGTTGATACTCATTCTTTGGCGGAGTGGTCATTGTATCTTCGTCTTGATCGCACGGCGAGAGGCTCAAGGAACTGTGGTGAGCAACCAAACCGCGAGACGACATATACCCAGGTGCTTCATCAAGAATAACATGAGCGTTGGTTCCTCCAAATCCAAAGCAGTTGACGCTAACGCGACGGAGGCCAGAAATGGGCCAGTCCATGACAGACCGAGGAACCTATGGACGAGTCAGAGGTGTGTTGGACAGAGTTTTGCCAGGGGCTAATTAATTACCTTGACCTTCCAGTCATCGAAATCTATGGTTGGGTTCCCATGCTCAAAGTTGATATTGGGTGGAATCTTGCCACGTTCGAGGACGAGAACACCTTTGATCATCCCAGCAACTCCTGCCGCGCCCTCCAAATGACCGATATTGGGCTTGACTGAGCCAACCAATATAGGGTTCTGGGGAGATCGACAGGCTGCCAAGGTTTCCGAAATAGCCTTTAGTTCTCGCCAATCTCCAGCTTGAGTCCCTGTGCCATGGCATTCGACATATGCCGTCTGATCAAAATCAAGCCCGGCATTCGCATATACGGATTTTATGTTGGCTACTTGAGCTTCCTTACTGGGAAGCGTGATTCCTGACTCTTTGTTAGCAACAGACTAGCCCGACACTTCGGCAGAGGAATCTTACCGGTCGTGCGGCCATCTTGATTGACTGAGCTGCCTCGAATTACCGCTCGGATGGTGTCGTTATCTCGAATGGCATCCGAGAGACGTTTCATTACGACAACTCCGATTCCTTCACCACGGCCGTAACCATTGGCTCTTGAGTCAAAGGTGAAACACTTCCCATCGGGGCTGAGAAAGTTCAGAGCAGTCATCGGCATCATGGTACTTGGTGTCAAGATCATACCAGCTCCAGCAGCGATGGCCTGGTACTAGTTAGAGAGAATGTCCTGCACTTCTTCGAATGAATACGGCTTACAATTGATGACTCCTTATTTCGGAGGCTCTGAGCCCCCAAATGAACAGACACCAAGCTCCCACTGCATCCAGTGTCAATCGTCATGCTTGGTCCATGCAAATTGAAGAAGTATGATATACGATTTGCCATAATGGCAACCCCGTTGCCCGTGGCGGCATATTGAGGAGCCCAATCGGGATCTCTCAAACAGATTTGCTCATAGTCTTGATTGTGTTAGCAACAACACTTCTTTGTCTATAACTACTACCTGGGTACGAGTGGGAATAGTGTGGTACCTTTGACGAATGATCCGACGTAGACGCAAGTATCCGTGCCACTGATGTCCTCTTTCCGCAGACCAGCTGATTGAATTTAGCAGTGATCAACGAGTGTTTACGACAAGTGGACTTGTTCAAAGCACGTACCATTCTCCAAGGCCTCGTAGGATACCTCAAGCAACATGCGCTGTTGAGGATCGATAGCCTGTGCATCTTCAGCCGGTACCGAAAAAAACTGACTACAAGTCAGCAACAAATATCACCTCCCAAGCTTGCTCCAAGGTTGTTGTCAGCTTACCGGCGCATCAAAAGCCGAAACATCTTCTTTTAGAAGATGGGCACCACGAAAGGGGATCTGAGAAACAAGCAGCGTTCATTAGCTACATGATAATAGTACCAAGTGGACTCAGTATGTTTGGGTACTTACACTGCCTTGTCTGTCACCGCTCGGATGAAAGTAGCCTGCGATGTTGATTCTTTCCTTCGGTATTTCGCACCATTGAGATTCGCCCTGCTCCAAGACATCCCACAGTTTCTCAGGAGATGAAGCGTTTCCAGGGAATCGGAGGCCGACTCCTATCACTGCGATATCCTCCATGCTCTTGTTGACTTATACAGTACTGTAAGCCGCTGAGGGGTGGGTTGAAGAACAGGAGCGGCGGACAAAGCTCGATCAGACTGAAGAGCTGCAGAAACTAACAAAAGGCATCTAAGGAAAAGATGAAGGAAGGATGTCTCTTATAGAGACGAGAGAAAATATTCTTGTTTGTTTGTTTGGAGAGTAGGTGAGGTAATTCGAGGCCTCTGCTTGGGCCAACGCAGTGTTTGGTGGCTGTGAAGGTAGACTCCGTTTACAAATGAGTGGACAGTGCTCAATATTTCTACAAGAAAGACCCATTTGTTGCCACATTCACTTCCTCATGAATGAATGAAGGAAAGAAAATGAGGTGGACAGAGGTAACGGAATGGGAACTTATCTGATCAAACGGCGACTCTTTGAACCTGGTTTAAATCATCGCTCGAGGCCGTTGCTAGCAGCTAGGACCAACGAACTTGCATGTAACCATGCACGCACACATGACGTTCTTGGAGTCAATTGCAAATACCTACCTAGCTCGTGGAATTCTATGTATAGATTCGTGTAGTTTCCATAATAAAAGCGTCTCCTCAACGTACCAGTTGTGCGAATTGTTGGGGCCCAGACCATGTTCATTCACTACTCACAGGCAGCAAGATAATAGGCCCCAGCCGTACAACTCATGCACACTAACATGAATATGCACCAGTGGCCACGGTGTAGGGGTGATCGACCCGACGAGGAAGCCGTTTTGATTTGTCACATTGTTTAGTGAGGTAGCGGGCGGATAAGATGCGCTCAAAGTACCATCCCGTGTCCTTCCCGTGCCTTGCAAGTTGTCGAGGAGGAATCGGAAAAGCTGAAAAGATATCAAGGTGTACAATAGTGGTTCATCCTCGTGGCAAACTTTGACACTGAAACAACCGTCACAAATCAGACGAAGAGGGAGCGCCCGAACGTCATAGTCCCAAGAATATCGAGTCCGGGTCTGACATAGCAAGTAGGGCACAAATCTGGTGCATTGGCTTCATGTGAGACGAGAAGCATGGTGAGAAAGAGCTGTGCCTTGGGCAGTTTAGTGGCCGACCCCAGACTTTGACGTGGCTCGGGATTTCCGGTGGCTGCATCAGTAGAACACTACTCCAGATCTGGACTTTGTGAATGCAGAACTGGCCGCTGGTAGCAACTTCGTCTCACCGAATTATCCCTGGGCGGTGGGAAAGTCATGCGCGTCTTCCGCGAGCCGACAAATGAGAGAGGCACATGATATGAATTGAACAACGGTGCCACAGAACGGGAAACTCGAAACAGCACTTAGTCTGTCAATATCGAGAAACTCTTTCGTGCTCTGCAATGGTTTCGGGTTGAGATCAACGTGTGTTGCGGAACGACACCTTGGAGCCTTGCTTGTGAGGGAGGATCTGGTTTGCAGAATCATCCACTTCGAATGACGCATATCGTTGCATCGTGATGGCCCAAGTGAGCCTTGCATGCATTCCCAGGATAACTATGAGAGCGCCAAAAATGCACTGCTCAATTCGTAGAGGCATTCAAGCCCAATCCTGTTACATACATACATACATACATGATACTTGCCTTAGGTAGGTACTGCAGAGGCGGGCAGGGAACGTTTGTGAGGCCCATCTTGCCCGATTTGCGGGATCTAGGAAGCGGAGTTGTCGGCAAATTATTACCCGAAGATTCCATTCTGTGGGGCCTACACACCAACTTTGTTGGCATCACGATCAATTCATGGCGTACTGGTTCATGCTTCCTAACTTCCTTGTTGTCGTCGGATCCCTACCGATAAAAGGGGTGCTTCTTTAACTCGCTCTTTACGCTTGACACATAGCCGAGCAAGCCTCACCTGGTGCTCATAGTAGGTATGTACCGAGTATTTGCATCCGACGCCCACGAGTTCCTGTCACTATCGCGTCTGCCGGCTCGTGAGTCGTGGCCATCGCGACAGAGGCGACAGGGGTAGCGGATTGTAAGTCCAGCTGAAACAATCCTGGAAGCGTCGGATCTCAGCACAAAGCACTTTGCGCTATCATGCAGAGTCGTGATGCGATGTCGAGCTGCGATGCTATCCATCCAATATACATAGTGACAGCAGACACCAGATGAACTGAAAAGTCTTTTACCCATTGGATTCACTATAGCATGCGTGGACCGAAGAAGCATTCTCCCATGGGGGAGAAATGGCGGCTCTATGAGCATGAAGGCGCTGTTCATGGCAGGCAGACCAACGCGAGATATGAGAGTCCTTGCTTGGCTTGGCGGCGATGCATTTGACAAGAGTTTGGATACATCCGACATCTCACCATTCCCAGCATATATTCTTGGCTCTCTGCACACGAGATGAGTACCACCCGATCTTTGATGAATGTATAGATACGATCCTGTGGTCTAGGAACAACCTTCTAGAACCAGCGCGTCTCCTACATTGCCGTCTCAGTAGGCTGTCACGGCTGCTTCACTGCTTCGAATACGACACCAGAGAAGTGAGATAGAAGTCAAGAATCTTTGTCTAAACGGCTCAGGCGACCAGCGATATCGGGATTATGACGCAACGATTGGGCTCTGCAGACGGGATATCACTCCCGCAGCCGTTGATTCAAGAGGCGTGTTGTGGGACGACGCAACATCTTGGTCGGCTTTGAGATCAAAATAGCCTGCAAACGAAGCGGAGCTGAGTTTGACCTTGAAAAACGGAGCAGCGCGTCGATACACGAAACTGTAATGGCAACACACCCTAGCTATCTCGCTACCAGGGAGCCAAGCCCGGCAGTGTTTGTACAACGCCAGCTCATCTATGTCTCAACTTGTTGCTGGAGTGTATCTTTCTCTAACACGCTGCTGATTCATGCTCGATTCGAAGCGAGGTCCTGCAGCATCTAGAAATCCACGGCTGCCGTCGGTATCCCTCATCCAGCTGCGATTTGACACACAACATTGCTGTTGGCAAGAGGACAGGCAAACAAGCGCACGGGCTAGTCAGATATGGATGCGCCGTAACTTGTGAGGGGCCGAGGGCCTGGACTCAGATTCTCTGCTCAGTCTCCTTCTTTCTTTTCTTGTATCTGGAGTCTTTCCTGCCCCGTCTGCGGCAAGTGGCAGTTGCGACTGCCTGCCTTAGGTACACTCCTGCTTCTTCCCAAACATATTAGCACAGATCGACGTTGCGTCATCTCACGCAAGGCTCGCCTGTTTTGTCGCATCTTGGGCACCCCGGAAAGCAAACGGCTGCCCGCGTAGCGAATGCGGACCTCGTGACTCTTCCGCTTCTTTCTTGGACTCACAAACGCACAACATCCCCAACCTGGTCTGTTGAAAGGCAGAAAGGCACAACAACAAACAAAGTGCACTCGCTTCTTTCGACTTCCCACGTTCTTCTTGGAGGCACCGCCAGAAAACCAAACCATGGCTTCAGAATATCAAATGTCCCTGCCTTATCCAAACCATTCACTCAGCCAGATGACATCCTCACAAGCACTAAGACCAAGTCAAGCACAAGCACACCCAGACGCCAGTGCTAGCATGGAGGGCAATCAGCGTGTGAGCGGTGCGCGTCAGAAGGTCCTTGTCGTGTCGTGAGTAAAAGCTTGTTGGATACACCATGTTATACAGTGACGAAAAGGCTAATTATGGCACACAGCCTTCTCATCGGACTCCTTTTCTCCAGCCTGGATACAGCGATTGTTGCTACGTCTCTTATTACGATCTCCCATGAAATGAACGATTTTGTCCATGCACCATGGATTGTTTTGGCATACTTATTGACATATATGGGTATCTATGACTTTCTCTTCGATATTCTCTGAAAACGGACCTCGCTAACATGTTTAGGGTTCGCTGTTTGCATTTCGAAGCTCAGTGATATATACGGTCTGAAAAATATGCTCATCTTATCATGGATCATTTTTATAAGCTTCTCAATGGGGTGCGCTTCATCAAAAGGCATGATCTCACTGTATGTAAAGTATAGCCTGCCTTGTGATGATCAGTAGCTGACTGGCCAAGTATTGTCTGTCGTGCTTTTCAGGGAATAGGAGCATCTGGCCTGTATAGTCTCACCCAGATTGGACTCGTTGAAATTGGACCGGCAGATCGACGAAGCCTCATGGGCGCCTTGGTTGGGGTAACCCTTGCTATAGCGTTTGTTCTTGGGCCTATAATTGGGGGTGTTATATCGGAGCTGTCAGATTGGAGATGGCTCTTCAACATGAAGTAAGTCTGTTTCACCGTGACTGTTTTTTCTTATGGCACAGTATTCTCATGAAATCTAGCGTTCCCTGTGGTCTCGTTACTATTCTGGTGATCACCAGTTTTTGGCCTCAAGAAAGGGTGGCCGATCTTCTGTCATGGTCAGCTTTTCGAAGCATTGACTTTCTCGGAAGTGCTATGTTGATTTCTAGCTCAGGATTCTTGGTGTTCGCTATGCAACAAGCTGGGTCACAAGTACTTGCATGGAATAGCCCAGGCATAATTGTTAGCTTTATCGTTGCCATCCTTTCATGGCTCACATTCATCCTATGGGAGATACATCTTGCCCGCAAACGACACCGCCACATTGAGCCAATCTTTCCAATCCATCTAATGGGAAACAGAGTATACGCTGCCGGGCTGCTGTGAGTTTTGTCAAACAGTCGTTTTTTGTTGATGGACGTGAGCTGACTTGGAGAAATTCTTAATTTCTTCCTCACGACAGTGTCACTTTATTTACGGGGTTTCCGTACATTTGCTTTTCCATCATCCTACCAGAACGGTTTCAAATGGTGAACTCTCAAAATTCTCTCATGGCGGGAGTTCGAATACTTCCCATGTTGGTGGCTTGTGCTTGCGGTTCATTCCTCGGTGCTGCGCTATCCAGCAAACGAAACAATACATCCTATACGTTAGTTGCCGCTTCTTGCCTGCAGCTTCTTGGAACTGGCCTCATGACGACAGTCTCGGGTGATTCTGAGAGAGCGATTGCTCAGTATGGATTCCAGGCAATTTTCGGGCTTGGTGTTGGCCTATCTTTTTCAGCTGCTACGATCATGACCAATGTCATGGCGACCGAGCCTCATGAGAGAGCTCCTGCTCAGGGCGCCGTTGCACAGGCAAGAGTCCTGGGTGGGTGCGTCGGCCTGTCGCTCTGTACAATTCTGTTCAATCTTCATGCCACTCAAAACTTGAGAGGACATCTGACGGATGCAGAACTGGGTATGATTCACAGGTCTCCTCTTCTGGGACTTCAGCTGCCGACCAAACTCAGAGAGCTGGTGAGGACAGTCTACATCGAGGCGTTCGGATTAGAAATCAAAGTCATCGCTATATCTTGTGCTATCATGGTCGTCATCTCTCTTTTCACCTTGGAAAAACAGCCACCATCGATTGAGCGACTAACGGCTCCGCCTAAGGACGAATCCTCCTCATATCGCAGAGGAAGTGACTCTGGGACTGAAATCAACGATCTTGCCCCTCAACAACAACAACACACGGGCTGAGAGGATGCGGCTTCATTACCCCGATTCCTCTTACCAAGTCGAAAAAAGGCCTGTATCGTTTTCTTGCTTCCCTTTGCTCTTGAGGATGCGTCAGGAGTAACGAGCATATCGACCCGAATCTTTGGAACACGAGATTATGAAGTGCGACATGGATCGTTCTGCAAGTCGACGCAGTTTCCACGAATCGCAGTTTTCCTGTGTCCGGTACTATGTTTCCTGGCTGTTTTTCCCTTTTTTCGCTTTTGACTTGAGCATTTGCATCTCCTTTATGAGAAAAAATACCACATCATGTCTGAACAGTGGGTCAAGAAAAAAATAGCTTGGTACATAAATTGATTGTTGTTACCTGTCATGTACGACTACCGGAGAGCCAGTTATGGCATGGTTCTTCAGCGATATAACTTCCATTGCATGTGACTTTCTTAGATGTGGCATCAAATAGCATTGCTTTTCCCTGTATCTGCCCCTTCGACACCTACATGTTCGGCTGAACTGGCCGTTATTTATTATAGGATCAGATAGTAATCAATGTCCGTTGCATCTATGTAGGTAACTCGTCAAAAGCATTATCAGTCCTGCATCGTACTATCGAAAGTCATCGTCACACGTAACCAATATGTGAGAGACCACACGAATTGTGGCCACGCACATTTCGTTGGCTCCCAAGTCGATAAGAAAAAGAAGCCAAGCTGTTTGTTTGTGCTCACCGACCTTTACTCAATCTACTTCGCTAAAACTCGGCATGGCGGTGACACAAGATCCCTGCCACACCACCTCGCCGTCCATCGTGATGGTAGTACATGTCCCACTCCCAATCGCGCGTGATCAGCCACCAGCATCAAGCATTGGAATTTATTAGGAGTAGTACCCGTATTTGACTATGAGCGATGTTGTGCCGAGCGGCCCGCTAGACACTGTCGAAATTGCCGCGGAATGATAGGTACGGGGTCTACTACCTACAATACGTTTCGCCACCGGAGACGTCGATCATCAAATCTTGGCATTGTGCTTTGTGGGCGGACGGGGCAAAGTGGACGGTCATTAGGCGGTCAAGTACATAAGGTACATAGAAACGGAGGAGTGGGCGCCGGGCGGAAGGAGGAAAGAAGGAAGATGTTGGAGATTCTTGGCTTGCAGTGAACGGTGTGAGATCAGCCAGCCAGTCCGGGGAAAGAGAGACTTGAGTAATTTCCTCTTATTTAATTCTCAGAAAGTGATGGATTGTACGGAGCGTCCGGTATGATTGTTCTTTTCATGCATACAACTGGGCAGCAAGCTGCGCACGCGGTGTATACGACTGGTGTGAAGTGATGAGGTTTGTCTCACAAAACCGGCAAGTCGAGATAAGGGGCCAGAAATTTTAGTATGTATGTAGTAAATACATAAGCTGATGTAGTCGTAATGCAGTCGAAGTCGGAGCCCGCCCGTTGAAGAAGGATCCTCATTCACACGACATGTTAGGATGAAACTTGGGGGTGGGATGAACAACAAGTTTTAAAGCTGCCCGGCTTTGGATAAGCTGCCGTCTTTCAAAACCAAGAATGCTGCCCCGTACATGATCGACATAATGAGAGCCCAACCGGCTATATATCTCTCTCTCTCGTCTCATCGTACCTCATGTGTATCACACCCCACTTCGACACCTCTTCCCTTCTTTCATGGAGAGGCACCTCCCGTGAGCTGTGGCTTGAAGTAAACAGTCAGGATGCCTTCCACGCCGAGTTCTTTTGCTAAATCTTTCAGAGCCTGATGCGCTTGGCAGCTCTCATCGTAGTACTTCATTTCGTCCATGCCGGCGAACTCGGTTTTGCATACTACGGTGTAGCCCTGAGAGCGGGGGTCCGCTTCAGTAGGGCCGACGGCTAGGGAGAGGATATACGGCTTGCCGTCCTACATTTGGAAACCGAGGGAGGCAAAATAAAACCTGGCGTTAGTCATACTGCCTTCTGTATCGTGCCGCAGAGACCCAAGGAAAGGGGGGGGGAAGGGGGTTGGTGCAGAAGCTTTCAGGTAGGGCAGACTGTTCTCCTTTTGATGACTTGAAACGTCATTCGTGGGAGAGCCTCTGTTTGTATGCAAAACAGATGTAGCAGCGATGACGTTCGCCTTTCAACTGGAATCTATTTCTTGTGCTTGCTTGCTTGCTTGCTTGCTTGCTTGCTTGCTTGCTTGCTTGCTTGCTGGAGATGATACGGTGCGAGAAAAGCAGTGGCACGGAAACTCGCACCAGGGGGGTTGGAAGTCCTGCTCATCTCATTGTGCTCGCCATGACTTACCTTTTGGTTGGTCTGATCGAGAGTCTTGTATGCTTGAATGAGCTTCTGCTGCTTGGCCTGGTCAGGCAATTTGAACATGGTGACGCGGTGGACTCGTTCGGCCATTTTGAAAGACTGGTGCAAGTTCGTGCTATGTATGACGTTTGTCGTGTTTATGGCGACGTTGAGGCCCAAGGGTGACGGCTGCAACTCGGAGGGTGGGTTGCAGCGGGATATTGTCTGGGAAAAGCCCGAAATGCAGGCCCGCAGGTGCGTGAGAAGACAAGTAGATTATCACTGGGGTATCTAGATCGCGGAGTAGCAAATCTCTTTGATTAGAAAGGCAGGTAGCATTGAGCAACGGGGTGAGCGAGAAGAGGCAGCAAAGGATGAGGAATACGGCCAGCTGTTCTGATGTTCGCGATGCCGAGATTATCCAACCCCTCCTACAGTTGCATATTGTACACTCCACCAAGTTTCGCCTATTCGAATAGGTATCCCCTGCCTACCTCCTATCCGCACATGCCAATTTGTAGCTATAGATTACGGAGTACTAGGTACCTAGGATAGGTGCTATTCAGCCTCTCTGGTAAAATTGAATTTCATTTGATTGTTGCTTCTACGGAGTGTTCTGTGCTTGATCGCGTCAAAAAGCTCGAATCCGCGATTGTACCTTGGATCAGGTACCGGTACCTAAAGGAGGTACATTACGAAGTAGGTACCTAGATGCGCATCCACGTGCCTTACCAGGTAGTAGTAGTAGATCATGATTCATGGCAATGCCTTTGATCAACAGAGGAATCCAACGGCGACTTCAAAGTCGGCTGTACATAGGTACCTATGCGCTCTCTAATAAAAGAAGTCCTTAGAGGTACCTACCTGCTTACCCTTTAACGGGGCATTGCGTTTTTATAAGTCCCCGCGCAATCGTTGCGGCCAATACCTTTCCCACTGCGTATGTTCGGTTCCTGTGAAGGCGGGACGGAACGTCAAATTGCATCGGCGACTCGTGATGTACATGATCACGTGCCCTTGCGCTCTTAGGCCTAGTCTAGCGCCGCGCATTGTGATCACTGATCATGCTGCATGCACACAAGTTACAACAATACATACCTGGTATGTACCTCTTGATCCGCGTTACCTGAGCAGAGCATGCGGCAATCAAGTCTCAACTAACTACCGTACATGCTAGTCAGGCCTACAGTTCATCATACTGGACGAGTCAACTCAATTGATCGAGGCTATCTAGACTTCCAGGCTTTGCGAGAGACGAAGGTGATCGGCGGCTCGGATCAAAGCATGATGGCAATTCCTGCCGTGCGGCGGGGCTGAACGCAATGGGCTTCAAGAATAAGAAGTCTAGGACGACTGGCAACGCCTCCGCGAAGGCGGGCACGGCGGCAAAATGGGTGTCCCGAGAGGTCATGGGCCCTGACACAAAGACGTGGGACATCGGATCGCGAATTGCAATATGACTGCGGCTGTCAGGCCGGGCGAGACGACCGGAGTCCGTGTTTATGTTGGATTGCGACACGTCTTGCGAGCATCCATTGTCCCCTCTGCCGAGTCTTAAATCAGGGGGGTCTTTTTCCAAACCATCGCTATCGGCGTCCTCCTCGGTCTCCTCAGAGACACCGCAAACACGGACTCCGGTCGTCTTGCCCGGCCTGACAGCTGCAGTCATATTGCCGCCTTCCCGCAACGCAGAGACTGACCCGCTTCACGTCTTTGTGCCAGGACCTCTTGGGGCACCCATTTCGCCGCCGTGCCCGCCTTCGCGGAGGCGTTGTCAGTCGTCTTGGACTTCTTACTCTTGAAGCCCGTCGCGTTCACGCCCGGCGCACGGCGAGCCCACAGCATGTTATCCAATATAACCTCAATTTCCTGAGCATCCTCGGCCGACACAGGCCACAGAATCGCAGCCCGGGACGGTCAGGTTTCCGAGAATATATCTTTCTTGGGAACTGAGCTGAGCCCTGCTCTGACATCATAATACGAAGATGGAGCTCAACGGCCGAACGTTTCGTCTAGCCCTGATACAGTGTATCACGATGGACCAGGTCTCGCGAATTGACGCCTTTTTCTTGTTGATGGCTCTAGGGGTATTCGTTTGATCGCATGACCGCTGCGAACTGTTAGAGACACAGGGGGACCTTCCTTGACGTGGAAGCCATATGACGTAAGCACTTTGTCGTGCGTGATGCACTCGTGGAGGAAGGAGATATCGACAGCCCCAATACAGTTTCCAAGGGTCGTGTTTTGTTGAAAGGCATTCGTCTCTCATCGTGCGAAGCCTGTGGTAGGTTAGTTGCTCCTTCATCGGTCATATCAAACGGCGGCTTGCCATCATCGGTCATCGACTTTGTTTGCCATCATTCATCACTAGCTTCTATCAACTTTTGCTCGACATAGCTCCGACATTTTTCCAGCCACCAGCCTTGAGCTCCAGGCCCCTCAACGACCATCATGGCCTGCCGTGGACGATGCTTCTGGGCAGATGAGTTCACCGACAACGCACATATGGTGAAGCATGAGCAGTTGGCCGCACGGGGTGTGGTCTAGTATTTCTGCCCGTCCCACAGTAAATATCACGCTTTCCGTGTCTCTGATGCCTCCTATCAGCCATTCTGCGGCGAGTGCGCCGTCTTATACTTTTATCGCTCGCCAAACGCTCGTTGGATGAGGATGTTTGACATAAGCACCGCCATGTCTGATCAGGTGCGCGTCATGTCGGAAGCCGGGGATGAGAATGCAGACCTTGTGCAAGAAATGCGAAATCTACGTCAAGTCTGGGGGCTCGAATAGTGGCAGGCGTTCCCGGATGAGAGCACGACAGCGCAAAGTTCAGCATCGGATACAGAAGCATCGGATACGGAAGAATCAGATCCTTTGAAAGAAATTCCAACATTCGATCCGACGTACCGGCATTTGTCCACGAATCTAATCCCCCATACTAGATTTCCAAATATGTTTCTCCTGGAATATCAGACGTTCTCGGGGGCGATGGCTTTCCAGCCTTGCGCACGAGATGTTGATCTCCGAGGCTATTTCAAGGCATTCGAACCCATTGAGATAGGCGGCGATCCCCTCTTCAGAATTGCTCGATCGTGGTCATGCATTGTCCAGTCATTCCAGGGACTTCCGAAAGAGATTCGATGGGTGCTTGCAACGGTTTATGACTTTTCCAACGAAATGATGCGTCCTGATACCAGCGAAGAGACATTGTGGGCCATGAGACGGTGGCTCATGTATTGGTTCGATATTGCTGAGAGGCTTTTCCAAAAGTATAATCTCCCGATCTCCGCACCGGATGTGGACTGGTTTTGTCGCCCAAAAGCTGTGTCGGTGGAGGACGACCAAGCAGTCGAGGTCGGCTCTGATTCCACACTCTACTGCCACGATTCCTTCATTTCTGATGAAAATCGAACCGTAATTCATCATAGAATGGATTCGTCACCATATACAGCCGCCGGATATCCCCAGTACGTCGTTCCTTCATCAAACATTAGCGCGTGGATCGCCGCTCAGCCCGACTGGGCGGCAGCTTTTCCGCAGCCTCTTAGGCCAACGCTAGGAGACGGGATAGTTATACCACGAAATGCAGTATTTGAGTCACAACTGTCGGCCTCTACTTGGAACTCAGGTGGACAGGAACGAAACTCTAGTGGGTTCAGGTTGAATCCAGAAGCCACAGAGTTCGACCCGCACATGGAGCTGAGAACGTCGCCCGGAAGCAGAACATCCAGATCGCCATCGCCCATGTCCGAGGACTCAATCGTGGTCCACGATATGAGCAGTGAACTGGATGGACTTTACTGCTCCGATAGGAGCCCTGTCGCGTCGAAACATTGCGCTTCATGATGACACCGCGTGGTATGGATATCGAATCATTGGGATGAAGCGGGCGATAGGCACGACATGTGTTTGGTATCTTTTGATAGCGTTTGTGCATGCCTATGTGCGTTCTCTTCACAGTACAGTACTTGTCGACTAGCGATAGCGGTGAAGCGGGAATCAATTTACAAAATGTCACCTGAACGATACATACCATTTCATCTGCATCGCTGTTGCTCCATATGCTCCATCCCACTGCATCTATCACCATGCATCCTCTCCCACGTGCATCAACACCACCCTTTCCCATCGTCTCCATTTACTCTATTCACACTCTTACCACATCGTCCGATATGCAGCCAAGATGAGCCCCTCTACTGGGCCGCCATCATACTCATATACACCCCCCATCCCAACCCCGCCACACAACCCACCAAGCTCCTCCCCTCCACCGTTCTCACCAATGTATAATTCAGCAAACTCACCGCCGGCCATAACTTGATCCCCGCCAACACAATCGTCCAAAACTCCGCAAGCGCCGCCTGCAGCACGAGACGCGTATCCACGACTGAGAAGTCAATCACTCCCGGGGAGACCCAGTACGAGGCTGCCTTGGTGAAGCTCGTAAGGCGGGGAGCATGGGGCATGGCCATGTGGATGGAGTGGATGTACAGACTGAAGAGCAGAGTATTGAGGGTAGCGCCTAGGGTTTGATCGAGGATGAATTTGGTGAGTGTATTGCGGATGTTTAGGGGCTGCTGCTGCTGTTCTGGGGAGGTCTTTTTGGGAGCTGGCTTTTGGGATTGTGTTGCTGCTGGGGGGGGAGAGGGGGGGGTGCGGTTGCGAGCTGGGAAGGTGGATTCTAGGTAATTTTGCCTGTGGTGGATGGGAAGTTAATTGGCTTGCGTTTTCTTGGAGGGCTTGTTTGTTTACCTTATTAAGGAGGTAGGGTAGGTAGGGTAGGTAGGTAGGTAGGTAGGTAGATCTTGACGTATGGGGGGGTTTTTTTTTCTTCTTCCTTTTTTCTGGTTGAAAGTTTGGGGGATGTTGAATACCTACCATATGAAGTTGGGGGGCGTGCTGATGATGCTGAAGATGAGGAATTGGAAGACGGGAATCCAATCTACTTCCAGGGCAGTCTATTCATTCTCGATATATACATATTAGAATTTGGTATGTACATAACTCATTTCTGTCCTTGCTCACGATGAGATGGAGGAAGGCAGGTGGAGGGATGGAAGACGCGAAAGTGGGAAGCTACGAACTTGGTTCCGATATGATTGTATCAATTGCGCTAGTATATTGGATATGGCTCCGAGGAGGGCGGCCTGGAGGGTAGCGGAGAAGATGGGATTGGAGGCCATGATGTTGTGTGCTTTGCGTGGTATGTAGGTACTGAGAAAAGGAACACACGGGCCAGAAACTTTGTTGTTCTTTTTTCTCGAGGGAGATGGTCTACTAAGTGACTATAGGTAGTCTAGCCAGATGATGGATTGGTTTAGGAGAGTAAAATGAAGGTTATCTTTCGGGGTCCAAGGCCCTTTTTCTGTGCACAAAGTGGGTGAACGTGGGGTATGTACATATTTTGTTGATGGCGAGGATATGACAGGTGGTTGAATGGAATACATAGAGGGATGGACGTCACGTGTTGAAGCCACGTGGCTGGAACTGAATATTGAGTACCTAGGTAGGTATGTACATATATCACGTTCCTTTATAAACGTCGCTCTGGGTTACTAATAAGCGAATGTGATTGCCACGGGATGTGGTGCGCAATTGCATTGCATGGCCGGACGTGAGTGATGATTGGGGATGCAGTCAAACATTTGCCGCGCTTGTAGCTCGCGCGACGGTTGAGTTGATATAGAATGGAACTTGTTGAGCCTCTGGAGCTCATATGTACGCGCAGAGACAATCGTTCCATCAGACAGATTGACATCATTTGGCACATCATTTGTCTCATTAACCAGCCGTCAAGATCTTAGGTACCTAGTCTACATCGAAAGCATCCCCTCCCACGGCAACAATCAGCGCCCGTTTCTTACATTCAGGACGACCAACGCTCTTATTTCGTATGGTTGTTGTCTCCTTTCTCGTAGGCATCGCAAGAATAGGTACCATACCGGTACTCCATACTCCCTCCAAAAATTATCTTCGGTGGCTATTCATTCGTCTCGGCCTGGAGTCCTGGACATCCATTCATGCCAGACCGCCAGTAACTGGAACTCACGTCTTGGCTGTATTTTGAAAATACTCAAGAATGTGTTCGCAATGCAGGCTGCAATTGTAATCGAGGTGACTGACTACTCGTATCCCGTGCTTCTTGGACTTTATCGTAGACGCGTTCGGACGCGCACGCTCACGAATGCTGCGCTCAAATCCCGCGAGTGAGAACCCACATGAAGAAGAGCTGTACAATGTACGAGTAGAAAAAGAGGAATTGCGTCCTCTGATTGCGCTTCGCACGCGAGTCGGTTTGCATAGGGCCGCCGGTATTGCCGGATGATTCGGGTAAGAGCACGTATCGGAGCGATCGCATCTGTTGCCTCGTTAGCTGCCATTCTGACTTGCAATGAAAGGACACTTGAGCTACCACACGTACCAGAAAGAGGGAGTTAGCCAAAAAAGTGTAGAGGAACACGGCCCAGCCCATCCAACCGCCAGTGCCTTTGCCCCCGTTGAGAATCTCAGCGACGACAATCGTGACAATGATGCCGACAAACTTGTACCCCGAGTAAGCAATCAGGTCAAGAAGCTGGGACTGGCTCGAGATACTAAGTAGGTAGCATCCCAGCTTCAAAGCCACAATCTCGACAATGACGACGACCAGACCAGTGGTGGCGGTGTACCCTAGCAGCTCGGGTTTAAACTGCCCCTTCAGGCCGGCAATCAATGTCGACAGCAGAATATATGTGACCAAAGCCATGACTGAGAAGAGGCAGAATAAATGTCAGCGCTAACCATCATATTGTTTTCTCGTGTTTCTCGACTCGGAGGCTATCAGGGGGATCGGATCGTCCTACCCGGGATGTACATGTCGGGACTGTTGACATCTTCGCGAGGCGGCAAGTACCATCCCTCCTGGCCATTGACGCCCACCGCCTGCTTACGCGACCACGGCTTGTGCCTCCAAGGGAACAGGACGAGGAACAGCTTGTTGACGACATAGAAATTGGAGACGTTAAAATAGTGTTTAAAGGCAGACACGTTGACATAGCGACCGATCTGGAAGCCAAATTCGAGTTAGCACAGCCTCACCTACCGGGGAGATCTAGACATAGTAGTATATGGAATAAAGCACATGTGGTGGTGAGATGCGCACATTCTGTTCAACGTATTCCTGGCCGTGCTTGAAGGCCGTCTGGCCAAACTGCGCCGCGACCTGGGCTGTCGGGTCATTCATGAACTGGCCATACGGTCCAAAGACATTGCCAGCATTGCCGCCTTGCTGCTGATATGGTGTGCCTGAGCTGCCATAGCCCTGGCCGAGCGATTGCGCGGAACCGGGCGGCGGAGGCGGTGATCGCAGTTGCGGAACTGTGGAAACGTGTTGCGGTACAGGATGATGCAACGGAGGCGACGCCCCGTACGCGCCCCGTTGCATGGCGGCGGTCGTGGAGCGTTGGAGTCGAATGTGACGGTAGGTATGGGAGAAGAGCTCGGTCGGGCTTCAGTTGCTTGGGAATGAGGATGTTGATGATGCTCGGTGTGGTGTGAGATGCGATGAGGAGATGTGGTCGCTTTGGGAGATGCTACTGTTCGTCGGTTCGTCGAGCTGCGCTTATTCGCCCAGGATTGGAGCTTCGTCAGACCAGTACGGCACGGACGCCTGAAGAGCTCCCGAACAGTGGCTGCGGCCCCTGTAATAATTGCCCTACAGAGGTATGTATGTATACCGTATGAGTGCTTGCAGCGCTGCAACTGTGGACCTTTAGACCTTCTCTTGTCTGAGCCTCTGAGCCTGAGCCTCTGAGGACTCTGAGTGGCAGTGACTCAAGGTACATAGGTAGGTACCTAAAGACGAGTCGTCTCCTATCCGCCCCGCATGCCACTCGTGCCATTGACATCCTCATGACATCGTGACCAGCATCAAACAACTTGAAGAGGACAGTCTGCCGTCTCTGTCGGCCCTCATATTCTCGAATCCCTTTTCTCCGCGAGATATCTCAAGCTCCTCTCCGGCCGCCGACCTTGCGCTTCGATTCCTGCGCTTTCCCCCCTCCCCATACAAAACCCCGGCGCACATGGTCCCTCCACCATGCTAGACACCTTTGAGATCATCACCACATCCGGTGTGGTGCTGTGGTCGAAAAGTTACACGCCCCTGCGATCGTCCATCGTCAACAACTTCATCGCAGATACCTTTATAGAAGAAAAGCATGGCGGCTCTGCATCGAGAGACGGGCAGTCAGCGGCCACGAATCCCGCTTACAGGACCGATCAGCATACGTTAAAATGGACGGTTGTCAAAGAACTGGGCATCATCTTTGTAGTGCGTATCCTTAGGTTTCGTTCTATATGCGCGACATACTAACACGTCTTTTTTCTTCAGGCTGTGTACCGGTCGCTCCTACATCTGTCCTGGGTCGACAAACTCGTGGACAACATAAGAACCATCTTCGTCAAACTCTACGGCGAGCAGCTCACGAAACCGCATACGACTATCGTGGAATGCGCAGGCTTCGATGACTACTTTGAGCAACAACTCGACGAACTAGATGCCTCGTCGAGTACAGCACCTCCCGCAGTTACTGACGCAGGTCAATCCGCCTCTGTGAACCAGATCCCTGTCGCCCCAGGCCTCAGCCACCGCGGTCGTCATATGAATGGCCTACAGGACGATGAGCGAGCTTCCCACGATTCCAGTCCTGTCGCTACGCCTATCATATCACGGTCGTCTACGCCTGTCACAGGCAACCTACTCGTTGCGAAGGCCGGTCCTGTAGCCAAAATGTCACGGCGGGCTCGCAAAGCCAAGAATCAGCCGTCATCGGCACCAGCTTCATCGGGCGACGAATCGTCCAGGGCTCCCGGCTCCAAGAAAAGCGCCTCAAAAAAGGTCGCCCGTACGTGGAACGACGATGGCACCGCAGGCGAAGCTGATCCCGACCTGCGCCTGGACTACTCTGCGCAGGCAAATGCAGGCAGCGACTCGGACGTAGAAACTCGCGGCCGATCCAGTGCCCTCGACGTCGTCGATTCGTCAACATGGGGCAACACCACAAAGGGCAAATTCGTTCTCAAAGATCTCGGTGACGAAGTCCAGAGTCTTTTGGCGTCAGCAAAGGCAGAAGAGGCCGCCGCTGCTGCCGCCAAGTCTGGAGCCAAGACGGGCCTCCTAGGATCCGGCGTCAACGCCCTCAGCGGCCTATTCCGCAACGTAGTCGGCGGCAAGACGCTCACTCAAGAAGATCTCGACAAAGCCATGAAAGGCATGGAAGAGCACCTGCTGCGCAAGAACGTCGCCCGCGAAGCAGCCCTCCGCCTCTGCGAAGGCGTCGAAAAGGAACTCCTCGGTGCCAAGACGGCCTCCTTTGAAGGCATCAACACCAAGATCCAATCCGCCATGGAATCCTCCCTCACCAAAATGCTCACCCCCACCTCCTCGCTCGACCTCCTCCGCGAAATCGACTCCATTACCGCACCCCCTGCCACCTCTCTACGTAAACCCCGCCCCTACGTCATCTCCATTGTCGGTGTCAACGGCGTGGGTAAATCCACCAACCTGTCCAAGATATGCTTCTTCCTCCTCCAGAACCGCTACAAGGTCCTTATTGCCGCGGGCGATACTTTCCGATCCGGCGCCGTGGAGCAGCTCGCTGTCCATGTGCGCAATCTCAAGGAGTTGACAGCCCGTGAGGGCGGCCAGGTAGAGCTCTACCAAAAGGGCTATGGGAAAGACGCCGCAACTGTGGCCAAGGCTGCGGTTGCGCATGCGGCACAGCAGGCTTTTGATGTGGTTCTTATTGACACGGCGGGGCGGAGGCATAATGATCAGAGACTCATGTCGTCGTTGGACAAGTTTGCCAAGTTTGCTCAGCCGGATAAGATTCTCATGGTGGGGGAGGTATGTGGCCCTTTCTTTTTCCCGTGAATCTCTTCTTCCCTTTTTTTTTTTTTGGGGGGGGGGGGGGGGGGGGGGGG
>SRQH01000238.1:0-37387 GCA_018360345.1 Claviceps sp. LM84 group G4 | reverse complement strand
TACGGGATACTATCTCCTTTGGGCATGGTTTTGAGGTGTTTTGGGCGTTGTGGGAAAAAATAAAAGGAATTTAGAATTGACAGTTTGGCCGGGTTCGAAATTTGATCGAGCGTGTCTACCGTTGGGCCGTAGTGGATGTGGATGTGTGAATGTGTACTCATAAACATGACGAAGCCATGAGTATGTGAAGTCAGTGAGTGAGTTGTTTGTACGGAGTACAATATATGTGCCTACAACGTTTTACGGAGTTTTAATAAAACGGAATGCTTCCCTATCAAACCAAACTATCGCCGCTTGCGGACAACATTCTACCCTGGCAGGCTGGTACATTGTCTGCAAACGCATCAAGTGAGATTCCTTTCTCCCTTTTCTCCTGTCTTTTTGTCCGCCAACATAAATAGCAACACCTGATGTGAAACGAAACATAGGCATACGCCACGATTCTGAATGAAGAAGTCGAAACAAATCAAACTCAAAACTTAAAAGTTTGCTTGACATTCCCCTGTGCCACATCCACATACTCTACCATCGGGCAACGCAATTCGAGGCAGGCAAATCTATTCAATTGACCCCCGGTATTCAAATGATTGATACGTGACAACACATGATGATATCGAATGCAGTACATCACCCAGAAGGAAAATAGCTGCAAAATCCAACCCAAAAATAAATCCATTACGATACCCGTCCATTTTGTCCATTCGACTTCTATCACGCAGCCACGTCGCATACCACTTATTAGTCCTCATCCATAGACTCCCCATCCTGCTCTTGCCCTTCTCCCTCACCCTCCTCCTCTGATGAGCTACTCTCCTCAAATTCCGCCACTCGAATCAGACGATCCTCCACCACATCGCCCCCACTGGGAATAGGCACCTTTTGCGCAAAAACCTGCCGAATCGCCGCATTGGTACTCGTATCCCAGACCTGCATGTTGCCATTACTCCCCGCCACCGCCAACCGAAACCCAACTTCAGCATCCGGCGCAAATGTCGTCGCAAAGACCTTTCCAACATCCAGGTTCCGCGAGACAACCATGGAAGGCCCCGTCGGCTGAATATTCCACAACTTTACCGTCTTGTCTGTGGAGCCCGTCGCCATAAAGCCCGGAATAATGCGATTGATGTCAAACGAAGATACCGACTCGTCGTGTGCCTGCAGCGTCCAGACAGACTTCGTCGCCGTGGGGTTGGAGGGCGCATTTCGCACATCGTGGTAGTGGATGCAGCCGTTTTCAGTCGAGACGAAAAAGTAGTTTGGGTCGTGGGGATCCCAGCGGACATTTTCTACGTCGCTTTCTACGCCCCAGCGTGGGGCTTTGGCGTCGGGGGCGCGCATGTCTGCTGCGACGATGGTGCGGTCGTAGCTTCCACTCAGGAGCACTGTAGCTTCGGTGCTGTGCCATGCTAATGAGCAAACCTTGTCGGTGTGGTATGTGTAGGATTTGGCGCATTGCGCGGTCTTGAGATCCCAGAGTTTGACGGTCTTGTCGGCCGATGCTGAGGCGAGGAGGTTGCGATGTTGTCGGTTGGCGGCGAGTGAGAGGACGGCATCGACATGGTAGGAGTCGTTGGCCTTGGCCTTTTTGCCTTTCTTGCTCTTCTTCTTCTTCACAGTTGTGTCCTCGCCGGCGTTGTTGCCACCTTGGCCAAGAATTGCGTTGGGGTACATGCAGTCGATGGTGTCGAGATCCCAGATTTCAATATCGGGATCCATGGTACCTACTGCCACGAAGTTGCCTTTGGAATCGTTGTCGTTGGCGCCGGAGTTGCTGACGGGCATGTCGATCCACTCGAGAGCGAGGGGGATGGCGGGCAGCATGATGTCGTGGTGCACGTAGAGATTATCGCCATCGTCTTCGAAGACGTAGACTTCGAGGTGAGCTAGTTCGTCTTCTATCTTGGCAGAGAGAATCAAGTTATCAGTCGCCAGGATTTGAAGATCTTGCTGTTCGTCATCGTCGTCGTCCTCATCTTTCAGAGTCACGTAGGGGTCGTCCTTGTTGGATTCGTGGTACGCCAGTGACTTGAGGTTGCCGAAAATTCCCATGGCTGTGCCATCTGAGTGCGGCTCTGCTTCATCGTCATCGTCGTAGTGCTCGAGATCATATTCTTTTAAATCATCATCGTCGAACCTGAAACAAAGGTCAGTATGTTTTGCCACTGATCTCATGACTGATGCCAAAACCTACTTGACTTCTGGTGTTTCTTCGCCCTCAATATCCATACTCTCTCCATTGGCTTCCTTGCCATTTTCCTCCTCTTCCTCTTCCCGTGCCTCGTTCAGGTCGTCCTCAGCGTCGTCCAGTTGAAGTTTAGCGAGCTGCGCTATCCGTTCAAACTCGCTTTCGTCTAGTGTATACTTTTTGGGAAACGGAGCGGCAAAGCCCCGTGGGACCCATTGGGCGGCGGTGATCATGGACATGATGACCTTGTGTTTGTTGTTTGTACCTGCGAAGTCGATGCGCAAGGAAGAAATGGCCCGAAAAAGCACGATGATTGAAGCGCGCCCAAATTTTTTGATAGTGGGGTTTATCGATAACACGGGTCGAGGTTCCTAGCGGCTGGCCTAATAATCCCCGAAACTCTACATTACGCCCCAGTTTGTCACTTCACAGTTCAGTCCGTCATCCAATTTGCGACCGACGCCTGAGCGCTGCGACTCCTGACCTGAACCGCCGGTTAACAGTGTCTCAACATGGCTAGTGACAGAGACTACGACGGGTATAATCCCAAACGAAGGCGATTAGACTCGTCGCGCCCGTCCGACAGATTCCAGAATAGATCCTCCACGCCCCGAGCCAAGTCGAGCTATGCCGCAACGCCGACGAGAGAAGGCGAAAAAGAGGAAGACTACCAACAACCAGCCGACGAAGAAATGTTGGCTCTAGAAAGAGAATGGTACGGTGGCGATGAGTTAGGAGGACACGCTTTTGGTGACGATACGCACAACCCGTTTGCCTCCTACGAAGTCTCCGCATGGGAGGCGGAGCAGCAAGAGACCTCCAAGGCCGACAAGATGGCAAGTCGATACGACGCCAGACAAGAACAGCGCCGCAAAGAAAATGATGCATGGGAAACCAATCGAATGCTGGTCTCTGGCGTCGCCCAACGACGCGACACGGCGGCGGATTTCGACGACGAAGAGGCGACTCGCGTACATATGCTGGTTCATGACCTACGACCACCCTTCCTCGACGGGAAAACCATCTTCACGAAGCAGCTAGAACCAGTGCCTGCTGTCCGCGACTACCAGAGTGACATGGCCGTATTCAGCAGAAAAGGAAGCAAAGTCGTCCGGGAAGCTAGGCAGCAAAATGAGCGCCAGAAACAGGCGCAGCAAGCGACCAGCATGGCCGGAACAGCGCTGGGCAACATCATGGGCGCCAAGGACAACGACGAGGACAGCGCCCTTCCTGAGACTAGTGCCGAGAATGATGGCAAGGACAAGAAAGGGTCGGGCAACAAGTTCAGCACTCACATGAACAAGTCCAACGGCGCCAGCGACTTCAGCAGAACGAAAACACTACGCGAACAGCGCGAGTACCTCCCAGCGTTTGCGGTTCGCGAAGAGCTTCTCCGCGTCATCCGCGAGAATCAAGTCACGATTGTCATTGGCGAGACTGGTTCAGGAAAGACCACGCAGTTGACGCAATTTCTCTACGAAGAAGGCTACGGCCGCGTCGGCATGATTGGATGTACGCAGCCTCGCCGTGTTGCGGCCATGAGTGTCGCAAAGCGAGTTGCTGAAGAGATGGACGTGGAGCTGGGTACCATCTGTGGCTACGCGATTCGATTTGAAGACCACACCAGCAAGGAAACGGTGATCAAGTACCTGACGGAAGGTATTCTTCTCCGAGAATCGCTGAATGAGCCGGACCTGGACCGCTACTCGTGCATCATCATGGACGAGGCGCACGAGCGAGCTCTCAACACGGATATCCTACTGGGACTGTTCAAGAAGATTCTCCAACGGCGGCGTGATCTAAAACTTATCGTTACGTCGGCTACAATGAACGCGAAGCGTTTCTCTGACTTTTTTGGAGGAGCTCCCGAGTTCACTATCCCGGGGAGAACTTTTCCTGTCGACGTGCTGTTCCATCGATCGCCGGTCGAGGATTACGTAGACCAGGCGGTCCAACAGGTACTGTCGATCCACGTATCCATGGATGCGGGCGATATCCTGGTCTTCATGACGGGGCAGGAAGACATTGAGATTACGTGCGAGTTGGTGCAGAAGCGGCTGGACGCTCTCAACGACGCTCCCAAGCTGAGCATTCTGCCCATCTACAGTCAGATGCCGGCCGACCTACAGGCCAAGATCTTTGATCGCGCTGCTCCCGGCGTGCGCAAATGCATCGTCGCGACCAACATTGCCGAGACGAGTCTCACAGTCGACGGCATCAAATACGTAGTGGATGCCGGCTACTCCAAAATGAAGGTTTACAACCCAAAAATGGGCATGGACACACTACAAATCACACCCATCTCCCAGGCCAATGCCTCTCAGCGATCCGGCCGAGCCGGCCGAACAGGGCCAGGAAAAGCTTTCCGTCTCTACACCGAAAAGGCCTTCAAGGACGAACTCTACGTACAGACCATCCCCGAAGTGCAGCGAACGAACCTTTCCAATACGGTATTAATGCTCAAGTCGCTAGGCGTCAAAGATCTTCTAGACTTTGACTTCATGGACCCTCCACCACAGGACACCATCTCAACATCCATGTTCGACCTCTGGGCCCTAGGCGCGCTGGACAACCTCGGTGAACTCACCGAACTCGGCCGCAAAATGAGCGCCTTCCCCATGGACCCATCCCTCGCCAAACTCCTCATCACAGCCGAAGAATACGGCTGCACCGAAGAAATGATCACCATCGTCTCCATGCTCTCCGTTCCCAACGTTTTCTACCGCCCCAAAGAGCGCCAAGACGAAGCCGATGCGCAGCGCGAAAAATTTTGGGTCCACGAATCGGATCATCTGACTTATCTGCAAGTCTATCAGGCCTGGAAAGCACACCAATTCTCCGATGGCTGGTGCATCAAGCACTTCCTGCACTCCAAGTCCCTCCGGCGAGCCAAGGAAGTTCGCGAGCAAATCGTCGATATCATCAAGGCACAGAATATGGTTGTTACGAGCTGCGGGATGGACTGGGACATGATCCGCAAATGTATCTGCTCTGGGTACTACCACCAGGCGGCTCGATACAAGGGCTCGGGGGAGTACATCAACCTGCGGACGAATCTTGCTGTGCAGTTACATCCCACGAGTGCCTTGTACGGGGGCCACCCGCCCGACTATGTCGTTTATCACGAGCTCATACTCACGTCCAAGGTGTATGTGTCGACTGTCACGGCCGTGGACCCTCACTGGCTAGCTGACCTGGGCGGCGTGTTCTACTCGGTCAAGGAGAAGGGTTACTCGGCGCGGCATAAGCGCATCAAGGAGACGGAGTTTAATCGCAAGATGGAGATCGAGACACAGATGGCGGAGGATAAGCGGCGTGATGAGGAGCGGAAGAAGGCGGAGGAGGAGAGGGCTGTTCCGAGGGCGGGAATGGGTGCGCGTGGCAACGTGGAGGGGGGGAAGAAGTTTATTGTGAGGGGGGCGGTGAAGAAGCCTGTTGCGAAGAAACGGGGGAGGCCGTTTTAATTTTCATGGGCTTGAAGGGAATATGTAGGTACAATGGGGTGGAATGATAACAAGTATGACACAGGAATGTATAGGTTAAAGCAAAGCAAGCGTGTGACTACATGATTGGGGTATTCTCTTGTGAGCGATCCTTCGTGAATGCAAAAAATATGTATGCCTCGGACGCTCTTTCGATATGCCTGCCCGGGGCCGCCCCCCAGGCCCCAAGTGTATCAGCGTACTCTGTCTGAAAAACGAGGTGATGACATGCTTGATATGTACGATTTCCGACGAAGGAGCCCGTAATCGAACGGGCTTTGGAAGCTGTATTGTCATCCCCGCTGCCTCACCTGCTAGTAGCTACCGGTTGAACTCGGGCACAATGATCCGGAGGCTATCTATCGGCGCTATCAAGCTGTGCGAGATCGATCCTTGGTATAAGACCAGGCTGTCGGATGCCGGCGAAGCAGATGAGCGTCCGACGGCCAAGCCGCATACCAAAAATCTTGCGCAGCTTGATAGAGTCATTAGGATGAAGCTGTGAAGTCCTGTAGCCGCAAAAACTATACGTGATTGTGACAAAACACTGTACTCTGGAGGACTGGGAGTGAGAATTCCCCCGCGCGACCAGTGCCTTTTCATCATGCTGAAATGAAAGCCTTTCCAACTGTGACCTTATTGAGGAATGTGTAAAGTTATATACTTCCTCAGGAACTTTCCGGTAACAAGCCCAACTAGGCGTAGTCCTGTACACGATAAAAGGCGTTTGCGTACGGGCGCACAACGCCACGACGGGAATCACCATAGCCAGCATCAGCGATGAAAAATCGACCCTTGAGAACCACAAAGTCCTTCGTTCTGGCTATCCGCATAATAAGTGTTGCATTGTCAACAGAGCCCTCGGCGCCCGCTAGCACGTACGCGAAGCGGCCACTGAAGGTAACAGCCGCGAACACTTTCTGAGAAATGCCCCCCATTCGCGACCGGAACCGGCTTTGTTGGTCCAAAGTCACATGTGCTGCGATAGGCATCCATTGAAGGCAAAGTACTTGTCGTTGGTGATAATTTCGTCAGAGACGCAGGTATCTCCCGGTATTCGAACGAAGCCTTTATGTAGCTAACCCATGTGGGAGAGGACTTCATGGAATATACGATCCCTAGATCGTTAGCTCATACGAAATTGATGTGCTGCACTGTCACTGCGCTGAGTATGTATTGGCAAAGTCCATGATGTACAGGAAAACCATCACCCTCGGCTCACAAGTTCGGTGTTGGATTGTTTTCGAAGGTTGTATTAACGCGTGACCACCGTACAAGGCAATGAAACTGAAACTTTGTGACTCGCAAAACCTGCTTGAAGATGTAATCTGGACCTTTCAGTAGCGACTGGGCGTAGAGGTATTCAGAAGGTGCATCTTCAATTTCATAATGGCGGGAGGTTCCGATTGGCTCAGCATGCTTCTTCCTCAAGGAATTCATCTGGGTACCTGGTATTTGACATCATCAACGTATATTTGCCGAAAGCCTTGGCTGGCCAGGTTTCGCCATTTCGGCATCATCGTTTCCGTAGTTGTCGGAATCGCTGACCACCTTGGTAACTTGTAACTTGTAACTTGTAAGGTACGATATGTGACCTCACGATTACGTACAAGTGGGGCGTGCGTGTATATATCACGCACGCTCATTGGCTGCCGCCGCCTCGGCCGAAGACTCCTGAGTCCTGAGTTCTGCATTTCTTCCCACTCTGCCCTCTTCCAACCGTCTCTTCCTCTCTCCTAGCTCCCATTGAACATTGCTCCAGTATGCCTCCTATCACACTACACGGAACGAAGGAATGCAACAGGTGCCACGCTACGAAGACACTCGATGCCTTTATAGACCGCCGGGCGGCGTTCGGCGTCATCAGAAAAACTGTCGTATGTGATGCCTGCCGTGCCAAATGCGCTGCCCGACGTCAGGCTGCTCGACGTCAGGCTGCTCGACGTGACGACGTGCAATTGTGACGGGACATCGGTTCGTTAGGCCTGTTACGCGTCATGTGATACTCACAACTAATTGGTGTATGGGTAGGTAGCTATCGTCATCGGTCCCACGTACGCCGACTGTTGAGACTTGAGAGGCAGAAGCGCCCCATCGCCGACGTGCGGTCGCCTCAAGCAGCACGCGGAGTCGCGGAATGCCTTATTACACCGAGTCTGTCGTCTTCAGACCTATTTAACGCACACCGACGAGACTGGCCATCAGGAATCAGAAGTACTTCCTCACCCGCGACAACGGTCGCGATGGTCGTTTGCAGACTGCAGTACCACCGCCCCGGACCACGTTTAGGCGAGTCTTTGTCTCAGGCAACAGCGAGGAACGATCATGGACGCATACAGCGCCACCATCGTGCTGTCAGAAGAGATCCCGATGCATAACCCTTATCACTGACCCCAACGATCAGTATAATTCATGCGAGGGGTCATTAGATTGCAGCTTCGCCAACGCTCTGACAAAGTGGCCATACTGCCCGCTCAGTGTAGCTCTGATCCTAACGACAGCGTCGGACCAATCTCCGCCCAGCTACGTGAATTCTATGCGCCCTCTGCCCGGTCTGGCCAATGTCGTCCGATAATAGTCTCTGATGAGTCAGAAGTCGAGACCGACATCATCACGCCCTTTGCCCGGTCTAGCCAATATCGCTCAACAACAGTCTATGACGAGTCCGAGGTCGAGACCGATATCATTACGCCCTCTGTCCCCTCTGCCCACCCTAGGCAATACCGCTTGGCAATAGTATCTGACGAGTTAGTCGAATCTAGCGATGCTCCAGATACGCCACGCGCCTCGGTAAATCACACGGGGTTACCACTTGATGTTGCCGAGCGATATCGGCCAGAGCGGAAAGAAGGCGTGATGTTTATCGATCCCGACTTTGGACTCGTTAGAGACTGTTGCTGAGCGATATTGACTAGACCGGGCAGAAGGTGTGATGATATCGGTCTCGACTTTAAATCACCTGGGGTCACCACTTGATCCCGTTCAAGTCATTGGCGAGCTAAATGTCTCTTGCCTCACGAATGCCGATCAGAGACTACTGCGAAACTTCGAACGGGCCCTCGCAAAGATCGAGTCGACGGAGTGCCCAAGATGCCTCACAATTTGGTTCACGATCAAACTCGACAGGAGGACGGGCATCTGTCAGGACTGTACGAAGGATGATAAAGACCGACAATGTCATCCCCAGTTGCCTGCGCTTTGGTCCGAGGTGAATGAACTTGATTCCGGCGAGCCTCCTGAGCATCTCTAAGCCCTCGGACCCCTCACCCCTCTCGAGGAGTGGCTCATTGTGCGTGTGCACACCCGCATGCAGGTGATGGGCCATGGCATATCGTGGTGCGCAGTACAAGTGTCAGGGACAGTTTATGTGGGACAACTGGCAGGCAATGGGTCCGCGAGAGTCAGAGATTGCGGTGGCAGAAGCGTGGGAGCGATGGGCTATAAGAGACAGTGGCCTCGCACATTGTATGGGAAAGGCCAGAGATGAAAACCTTCAATCTGACCAGCAAGCCAATAACAAGGTCGTCAGTTCTCGCCAATATGAATTCAGCTGTGCGTGAGGCGCTTATCATGAACATGGGTTTAGCTCCGTGTGAGGCGTTTTTTATGGCCCGGGGACAGAATACAGAGGGGTCGAGGCGCCTTATGGTCCTTCCCCCATCAGCGATGAAAGTAACACATATTGTCTTACACCTGTACACAGGAGTCGCTTTCTTGTCTAGGTCAGAGTTGCCGAGCTTGGTATGAAGTCGCTCATGACGAGCTTCTTCCTACAGAGAGATTCCGATATGTGCGAGCTGCTCATTGAGCATGGAGCTGGTCGTGAAGCCACGCTCGCCAACACCATCACTGGCCTCAAAGTCACATCCATCCTGCACTTTGCGGCTGCTGACCGTACCGCGGATTATCGGCAGTGGCAATGTCTTTTTCACGGGTTTCGGAAATATATCGACGAGCCCTGGCCACGAAGAGATGATTTCACACCACTTTACATTGCCCTGGAGAGACGCTGCACCCAAGCTTAGCAGATGGCGGTGGAGTACGGGGCAGATAAAAGAGGCAAGAGATGCTCCCTCACGGACGCCTCTGTCCGTCGGCATTACAGAAATCCCACACGATGAGGGCACGGATCCGGGAATGTTTGACATGCTGATATCCACGGAACCCTCGGTCCGCGAAATACAAACGTGTTAAACGAAATAATCAAGACTATTGTTGTTCTTATAAAACATCAAGATCCTCCCACGTAGAAGTTACTCAAGGAGTTGTTAATCGACTTGGTCGATATAGGCTTTCATCTCACAAGTCACAACACCGGCACCGGGATTGCCTTCATCGTTGTACCTCGTCTTAGATAATGATCGTAACAGAGAAAAATGGCATCCATCACAGTTCCAATAAGGAAATGCCGCTGAAGTAAATCCAATGCTTCCGTGGGGCGTTAGATTCATACGCCGGCAGCGCCATCCATCATATTACGTAGGTCTCCCGCCGGCCTCATGGTGCGCCGCACCTTAAATTGGGAACCCCATCTATATGATCGCGTGATCTCTCTATCGAACCAGTGGTTTCATACGCGTGCGCGGCTCGGTTCCGTAATATGCCGGGCACGTGTAATGGGTGGACTGAATGTAGATAGATCTCCATCTGTTGTATGTTCGCTTCTTCGAATGCATTAATCGCCCTAACTGCCTCGAACGTCGGAATATCTCGATCATTTGAATGCGTCGACCGCTGAATACCTTGACCATCGGAAGGCCCCGATCATCTCCACCGCATTGACCGTCTTGCAGCATTACTCAAGGACAAACAGAACAGAACAACATGCATAGTACAGAGTCCCAGCCATTTCAGCTCATGAATAACGAACTCCTACGCCCAGTCTCGCGTGTCAAACTGGCCAAAAAGAATACCGATATCTCGGGAGTAAGAAGAGACACGCGGAACCTTGAACCCCCAAGTTGAGCCCGAAATTAATAGAGCAACATAAGCCAGCCAATACATACCACCAGAGAAAGAAGGAAAAACGCCAAAAAATAAAAATAAAAAAAATGTTCCCCCCCCCCCCCTTCATCGCCCCCCCAACGGCTCCACCGCCTTCACCAACTCACTCACAGTCACAACGCGATACCCCATCTCCCTCAACTCCGGCAAGACAAGCCTCAGCATCGGCGCCGTCCACTCCCTCCGATCATGGCAAATAATCACCGCCCCCGGATGCACCATACTCAGAATATGCTTCGCATTCCGGCCCGGATACGGAATCTGCGGATCATGCGGATACACACTCCCCAGCACGATCCGATAGCCCCTACTCCCCAACATATCTCGCATCCCATACGTGAAAAACCCAGATCCGGGCCTGTAATAATTATTCGGAAGAACCTTTCCCTCCGCCTCATACGCCTTTGCCAGGATGCTCTTCACCTCGCCCACCTCATCCTCTAGTTGTCGTAGACTCAACCCACTCGCTGCCTCATCATGCATGCCATGGTTAGCAAGTTCGTGCCCCTCGCGTATTAACCGCCGTAGCATCTCCTCCCGGTGTGGCTGCTTCTGGACCTGCGACCCAATCACGAAGAATGTAGCATGGGCGTTGTACTCGCGCAGCACGTCCATGATTTCGTCTGTTCGGGTAGAAGGCGCATCGTCGAGGGATAGCGCGATGATTTTGTCGGGGGTGGTGACTTCGAAGAGCACGTCTGGGTATTTGCGACGGAGGTAGCTGATGAGGGCTGCGGGGGGCTTGTAGATGCAGTAGAGGGAGTAGATGGGGACGAGGAGGACGAGAGCGAGGAGGACGAGAAGGGTCATTGTGGCCATTCTGCTGCGTCGGACGCGGCGCCGGAGCTTGGTGGGGAGGCGGAAGAGGGCGAGGCGTGGCATGTCAGTGCCTTTGGGGTTCGTGCTGCTGTGATGGTGGCGAGGCCGTCATGTTTGTGCGATTGGGGTTTGGGGAGATTGTTGAGGCATCTGATCTCGGCGGTTACAGAGAAGCTTGTTGAATGTAAACAAGGGGGTTCATTCGACGGGGTGTAGATCATGCAATCTGATCATGTACGGAGATGATATGTACCTAATGTACCGAGTTTTATTGGTGGGGAGAGTGGAGGCCAGGGTCGAGGACTCGAGACTCGAAACGGCGGCAGGCAAAACCCGCACTTGGCGTCCGTTATCCGTTATCCGTTATGTAGGTATGTATGTACACATATGTTGTAGTGGTTGCAACTTGCGCGTATGTAATCGTATGTATGTTGTATGTATTCATGCGTAATGTAACGGTTGTGATGCGCTCAAAAGACGTGCAAAAGTTTGGTCGCGGTGGTGGCCACATTGATACGGGTTAGGCAATTGTTGCCGTTGGTGCGAATTGTATTTCCTTTCACCATATCGAGGTTCTTCGTTACGGTGTAAATACCTCCACGTAACAAAAAGTCTCCATACAGCGCTCCAATATTCAAGTTATATCTATCACGCATTCCTCCCTCTCACTGCTCAAACTCCCCAACGCCTGCTCCAGATCTGCCTTCAAATCCTCAAAGCTCTCTACCCCGATACTCACACGCATCAACCGCGGATTGACATTCGGATCCGACATGGCTCGCCACTCAATCAAGCTTTCCACACCTCCCAAGCTCGTCGCATGGTGAAACAGCTTCAACTTGCTGGGCAACTTCTTCGCCTGCTCCATATCTTTCATCACAATGGCAAACACAGGCCCGTAGCCCCCCTTCATCTGTCGCCGCAGCCAGCTATTCTCGTCGGCTGCCTCAGGCTGCAAGCTCGCATGGTGTAGGCTCTCAACCACGCGCGCCACGACTGAGCTCGGCTGCTGCCCCTGCTGCTGCTGCTTTTTCTTCAATTCCGAGCTGAGCCATGCTACGAGTGCTGACGCGGTTTGGCTCTGCCTCGTGACGCGCAGTTCCAGCGTGCGCAGAGACCGCAAGCCCAACCAGCCTTCGAGACTTCCCATGACGGACCCGAGCACCAATCTCTCGTCGCGGAGCTGCTTCGCCCATCCCTCAGCGTCGCGAGTCGGCGACACGGTCAGCACACCACACAGCATATCGGAATGGCCGCCCATGTATTTCGTCCCGCTGTGCATGATCATATCCGCGTCGAAAGCAAGAGGATCCTGCAGCGGCGGCGGCGCAAAGGTGGCGTCAACGGTCAAGTACGCACCGACCTGATGGGCTCTATCCGCGTAGTACTGCAGGTTTCTGGCCTCGCCCGTCGGATTCAGCGGTGTTTCCACGTGAATCACATCCCCGGGTCCCAACTCACTCGGGTCGCAATGGAGAGGCAGCTTCTTGAGGCCCGTCAGCCGCGACAGGATCTGAATGACACCATGACAGCCATGGTAGCCCTCCCCAATGGCAATGCGCTTCGGGTTCAGGCAAACCAGCATAGCGTAGAACGCAGCCAGACCAGATGCGTACGTGATGGAAGGGCCACCGAGAATGCTCGTCAGAACGGCCTCCAGACGCGTTGTATTGGGATTCGAATCTCGAGAGTAGATATGGGAGTCGAGCGGTGCCGCGGGCTTTTCGCACAGGAACGTGTTTTCAAAACGTAGAAACCTATTGTCAATAGAAGTTCGGTCGAAGCGCGTGTCTGTCTGGCATCATGCGGTTCATGCCGTTTCTTGCATGACTGCGCCCACCCACATCATCGAATCGGGCTCATAAACTCACATCGAGATTGTTCCAGTCTGCCAGCTTCTTGGGATCCCCGCTGCGATGCAGCTCCTCCGGGTCGTCGCTATATCTAAACGTCGTACTAACATGCATAGCCGGCGCTACAGCTCTATGCGTAGAGATGAAGTCGTCCGCATGGACTGTTCGCGACGAGAGCGACAGGCGAGCCAGTTCCTCGCTTCTACTCGATACCTCTTTGGCCGTCATGGTGGGTTGGGTTTTGCGCGCGCGGGTGGTGGTTGGTTTGGGACGTCTGCTGGCCCTGGGAGTGGTGTCAAGGAGTTGAGAAGGAGTTCGCGTCGCCAGGAAAGAGTGTCGATGAGTAGGATGAACCAATGGGTCGCTGCTAGGGATATGATTATGAACAGCGCAAATTGGATCAGGCCGATGGCGGAGGGCCCAGCCTTGTTCATCAGGAAGCTCCTTAGCGTTGATTGAGAAGGGGCATCCGCATCGACGGGATGATGATCGCCGAATCCGCGGCTTAAGAGGGTCTCGCGGGAGGGCCCTCCGATCGCAAGCATAAGTAATGGTGAAGAAACCTGATCGTTCGCGCGTTGACCGGCCGACAGTAAGAGCATAGCCTCTATCGCGTGACCAGGAATTGATGGCTTCGACAAGAGCCTCTTTGGTTGGATACACTGCCTCGGGCGGCAAAACATCAAGAGGCCAATCAGCCATTTTGCTGAAAACGGTAAGCAGAAATGAATCCAAAGTTCATGAACTGCAAGCGGCAAGCCTGCATGAACCTCTCCAAAGGCGTGATCGCAATGGCTCAGATTATTCGCAGTAGTAGGTCACGTGGCCCGTCATGTTGTCCCATTTTCGTATCACGATGGGTGGTATGCCCCATAGCCCACAGTGTGAGCGCTACAGTGTGATCGCCTGATATTACAGTGTGTTAGTCCAGGACTCCAGTGAGGTAGCATCACTCCGAGAGTCCGACTCGTCGTGATGTACCTACATATGTAGCATCAGTTTTAGCGATGGCATCATCCGAGCCCACAAGTTCACAACGTGCACTCAGTATTACTCTTGATTCGCTGATGCGTGGTTTCGGTGACTCCCGTCAGTCCCGTGAGTTATTTCTCGCGTTTCATTGGCCGATAGCACGGAAAGAAAAAGCCAGGACTCACTCTACCTAGATAGATCGTTCGCTCGACTCCTTGGATAAAAAGGGTGCTCTGTTCCGTAGTAGAACTGAATAGATTCACCATCTCTCTACGCGTCGCCTATGTCATAGATACCTACCTATGAGGCTATGATCATCAGATGCCCACTTGGAATAATTTGGCGCTGAGTCCACTGGCCCGTTTGTACCTGGTCTCGCACAACTCACACGAAAGAGAAGGCGTGCTTTGATCTTTGATGGGCTACCTACACGGTACACCTGCAAGTTACGACCAGGATGAATCACAATTTATCGTATTGATACTTTGACCATGCATGAAAGACAATGAGCTCCGGCTTCATCAATCACTTTCTTTCATCTTCGAGGGCCTTCAAGGACTTCATGTAATATGTATGTTTATAGATTCCTCATCTTCTCGCCCTTGGCTTAGATTCTCACTGCGTTTTCGGAATAGGCTATGTGGTTTCGACGTGCACCCGAGTATTTGACACTGCAGACAGCAGTATCAATGCTGCTCTGGGAACAACACAGACCCTCAAGCAATCTCAACCACCTCAAGCCCAAGGGTTGCCTTTGTAATGTCTTTCACACCTGGTGCCCAAACTTATCTGCAGCAATCATCGACAAGTTATGGATCCCAGCCACCTCCACCAATTCAAAGCCTCCGGTAACACAGATGCTCTCTACAATAGTACCCTCTACGACAATTGCGGCGCGAGCGTCTTGTACTCGGTTCTTTTGTACCTTCCGACGAATCGGACTACCTCGAAACCGATACGACTTCTTTCAAGATCAGTAGTAGAGGCACACGTGTTCCGTGTTGTGAAAAATAATCTGAATGGTGTCACTGGTGAAAAGTCAGAGAATCTCACTCTTTTGGATATTGCTATTGAACTTGTGGAAGGCTTTCATGCTAATACTGTTTCCGAGAGTCTTTTGAAGTTGAAGGACGCTTGGTACTGTGGTTTTGACTGCACTGCCGCCACTACCTACCTATGCGCTTTTGGCCAATCCAGAACAACACCATCCTGGCCCAGCTATGGAGGTATGTAGTCAGGGAAAAGACTCCTCTTATCCACTGTTCACCAAGCCCCCCTTTCAATCCTTCTTCAAAGTTCAAAGTCCTCGTCGACATGTGGCTCCTCCCCGCATCGATACCGAAGACCTTTGGCATCTTCGCTCTGGTCATCTTGGAGAAGACGCTTTGATCAAACTCGTTGAGAATGCTGGAGGCGTCCGGATCAAGAGGACAGAGCGAAGCCATTGTGAAACGACTCTCCGAAACAATATTCACATGAAATCCTTCCGCAAGTACAACAGCAACATCCAAAAGAGTGAGATCTTCCGACTTTTCACCAGTGACACCATTCAGAATATTTTTCATAACGTGGGTACCTCGGCCCTCTACCACTGGGCTTTGAAAGAAGCTGAAGCGGCTTCAAGGTAGTCCGATTCGTCGGAAGGTACAAAAGAACCATGTACAAGACGCTCGCGCCGCAATTGTCGTAGAGGGTACTATTGTAGAGAGCATCTGTGTTACCGGAGGCTTTGAATCAGGATAAAAATGTGTTCTAAGCAAATACAACTTGGTGAAGGGTTTATAAAAAAAAAGGTCGAGGCACACACGTCTTAGAATAATACGATACAGTAGTATGTAGTTGAAAGTTTCAGTTCAGGAATTTGTCAAAGGACTTCCTCCCGGGCTCATAACTCTCGTACAAGAGAGAGGGCGCAGCCGTCTGGCCACTAATTTGTGCTTTGAGTACCTCTATATGGACAATCTGAGGGGCCTGAAATTGCGACGGAATGACAGAACTGGCCAATTAATGTTGAAATGACACTCGTTGATCGTCTGTTCTGAATATTTATTATTCTTCATCTTGACTGAGCCTCGCCGTTCACTCAGCCCACAATGCGTGATACTGTACAATACCTACTGTCGTCACTGCAATCCCTACAACGCCGATTCTCATTCCGAGACACAAAAAAGACACAAAAAAAACAAGATGCCCAGTCGAAATTATAATGTCCAGCAATGGTAAAAGTATGTGCAGAGAAGAAAAAAAAAAGAATAGAGAATACAGAGAAAGAAAATGAGAAACGAGCCCCTTAATTGTCTCGGCTCTGGCTGATGACAGTGAGTTCGGCGCCTTGCCCACTATGGCCGCGCTTGCGTCCAGACATTAGAAAGCGAGAAACAGTCGGTTGGCCAGACGCATCTTGCGACTCGGTCAGCTTAGAGAAGAAACCACGCTTTCGCGGTTGCTGCTTGTGATCGTCCAGGCCAACATCTTCGAAGCCCTCCTCGGCGGTGGGAGGTTGACGGTCAAACTTCCCAGCCATGGCCGACCTTGGGAGTCGCGAAAACCGCGCAGAGTCCAGGCTTTGGCGTCCAAAGCTGTCGTTGGACACGATTGGTGACCGTGCAGTGACATCCTGACAACACGTTAGAAAAGGAGATGGGCCAGAAACAATACATGACGGAAGGGGCTTCCATGCAATACGAGCCGGGAGGGACTCGGGAGGCACACGTACAAATGATCTGCGGTACGAGTCAAAGGATTCGCGAGAAATGGGAAAATGCTCCAGGTCGCCGGAGCTGCTTCTAGTGTCTATCGATGCCCTCGACGTCCGCGACGTCCTTGACGATAAGTACCTGCGCGGTGCCCATTGATCTTGATCTTTTTCTTCCGATGGCGAAGGCTGGATACATGACACACGTTAGGGCACGTGCATGATGAGTTCACAGAGTGACAGTCAACCTGCATTGCGGTGGTCTTACCGGCAAATATACACCACTGTCGTTGACGACTGTTGGGGAAAGGGAGCTCTGGTTAATCAAGCTGCATACTGCCATGTTGTGGCAACATGCAATGTTTTGATGTGCGACGCGATGCAATGCGGGTTGGCCGAGGTTCACGCACCACTCATCTTGTATTCGCCGGTATCGTGGCTCTGGCTGCTGCATGCACTCAGCGAAGAGGCCTTGGTTCCCACAGTGACGACACGCTCAAAGCCGCAATGGGCATCCTGAATCAGATGCTCGGGCTGTAGATGCTCATCAGGCAGCACAGGTCGTCGGGTAAAGGGATTGCGAATTGGCATCGTGGCGCGAAGAAACAATAATGATGGATGGATGGACGCGGACAGCAAAGACTGTTGGAATGGTAAAATGTTACTGCAAAGAGATGGAAGGATGGGAAACGCCAAAACACCAACTGTACCAATGCGGATTGCGCGTAGACTGGGCAATGGGCATGAAGCCGAGGGATGCCGCACTGGAGCTAGTCAACAGTCTACCTAGGTACCTAGTATATATGTATCTATGTAGTAGTAAGAGGTACCTACTCTGTCTAAGACTGTGCCTAGGTACTCCGTAGTACAACCTACATAGGTAGGTACCTGGTGAATATGTAACGAGGTAAATAATAACGCTCAAGAGTCAAGACGAAAGCATCCAGGAGAAATGGACCTTCCTGGTCGTGGTCGTGGTCGTGGACTCGTGGTCACTGGTGGCTCCTTGTCGTAAAGGTACCTAAAAGGTACCTAGCCCATGTCATGGACCTTGATCAACCTTGTCAAGTTGTCATATCCCGCGTCCAAATGGATCGGGTTGAACTTTGGGGAATTCCGAATGCGCCGACCGGCGAGTCGGCGACGGGCCGGACTTTCCTTGGCCGAAGGTGGCTCCTGCCATTCCTCCTGCCATTCGCCGTCCATGACAAATTGACAATGGACATCCATGATGATCCATCTGATTGATGATCGACATTTCCCCAGATCTCGAGAAGCTTGCCGTTCCATGGCTGCTCCGATGCGAGAGACCTTTCGCTTGCCGCATGGCCTTCGCAGATCATCCATTCCGCTGGGCATGTTTCCCTTGTCTGGATGTGCATTCACATGATAGGCGCTCGTCTAATCTGCAAGCTCAGGACGATCGACTATGTAATTACTAAAATTAACCGCAGTGGCACACAAGTACACAAGGTTTCCTTCTTGAACCTGTGTGCTCCAGCGCGGCAGGCAATCGTACGCCCAGGGCGTCGTGACTCGTCACGTTGAAGAGGTCCCCTCCCGCGGCCCGCGACCATCTGCGTTATGTATACGGAGTAAGTTATTATTCTGGCCGGTTGGAGGCAACTGTATGATCGGGAAACCATTCCTGCTACGCACGCTCGCCATTCCGCCAAAGACTTGCTGCCTTCGTTTGACTTACCAACTGCACCTTCGGCCAGAGGTGCCTAACCACTGAACCAGGTAACCTACGCCAGGGCTGCTGCCTTTGCTAGAGCAAATATTGCCCCATGCCGATGCAAACCCGCACCACTGCCACTGACCAGTAACACCGTCTTGATCATGGGCCATGGCAGCGTTCGTGACGGTGAGTTGTGCCTGCGGTCGAGCATCTCTTATGATGTGCCGGTAGGTTGCGTACACGGCCTATTGTCTTGGTCCAGATACGTGATGAAGCATCTCGTACATAGCAAATCGACACTTTACGACTTCCATTCAAGCTGCCAAGTCAGTCAGTCTTGGACTGTTGAGGGTTGAGGGTTGTGGGCACTTGTGCCAGCTGGACGCACATGTCTCACAATAACCTGCCACAGTGTGCCTGCCGGTTTGCCCGTCACTTGCCCGCCACCTGCCTGCCATTCGCCTCTTTATGCCAGACTGTCGATTCATGATCGGGATCGAACTCGTCCGTCCTTATTACTTCACCTAGGTACCATGTTGCAGCTAAGTGCCCCGTTTCACTGCCAGACAAGAATCGCTGCTTCCTCCACTCACGGACAATAGGAAGAAGTAAGCCTTCATGCACGTCCCGATAGGCACGTCCGACACAAGCCTCGCATTCAGTGGCATGTCTTCTTACCACGGAGTCACGGACTGCTCGCTGGCTCTTGCTGTCAAAAAATCAGTACTGTGCGTGGGCGTGCGAGGTCTGCCCAACCATGTGCTCTGAGCAATATCCTGTCTGAGACATGCTTCCTCTCCATGACATTTGCCTTATTACAGGTTCAATTTTTCACACTCGCTTTGACTGGAATGACTTGATATCCATGGAGAGTATTGCGCTATGCCTTCTTTCTTCGTGCATTGGGAGCTATGGCAACAGATGACCTTTGTAGGCATATTCCACCATTCCACTGTATCATCCCCATGTTTCCTAACTCTCAACTGCTAACAACACGTGTGTATTCAAGGTCCTCGCATGTAGCATCTGCGTTGTAGTCCTCATTGGTGCGTTCAAATCATGGCTGGCAACTCGACGAATGCAGGCACACGAAGTTATCGACGAAGAGCGACGAACTAGAATCGCCGAGATGAGCTATTGTGGCATCCGTCATTTAAACCACAACAGCATTCCATTCGGGGCTTGTGCGATTGAACAAGGGCAAGAGGTGGAAGGCATCTGGAATTCCTGTCGCGTGGTGTCTGACACCAATCAGGTGGCCTCTCCAGCGACTCTACCAAACGACGGCCACAACCGACCGCTACAAGAACGTGAAGGAGCAGTATACTCAAGTATACACGATAGCCATGAAGATGAAGTAGCGAGACCTGCCAGTCCGTCGAACTCAGTCGCCACTCATTCATCGGCGCCGTCTTCCACATATCATGACTGTCGCTCAACAGGTCATCCCGACGACGACGTCGACGATATGGCCACAGTGCCCGTTCGCACAGAGGCCAATCCGAGAATGCGCCAAAAACCTGCCAGAGATATCAACGTTGCGTCTAGGGCGCCAAACACACCTTTGGCATCATCGCCGCAGCCTCCGCATGATGCAGTTGCGCCCACACTACCTGCACACAGAGATGAGAGTTCAAGGACGCACCGACAGCCTGCCATGAAAGACGACTTTTCATCAAGGGTACCAAACAACAAGGTAATGTCGTCGCTGCAGGCGCCGCAGGATGCAGCCGGGGCCACATTGCCCACACACTCAGATGGGAATTTGAGGACGCACCGACAACCTGCCATAAACGATGACGTTTTAGACAGGACACCGAAAACAAACCTTATGTCGTTGCCGCAGGTCGGGTTTGCGAGCAGCCATAGTGCACCATTGCTGGACTTCAATCGCATGCCGCGCAACACCAAGGGTCGTGTCTATGGTTCTGCAAGAGTCTACGCCAACACGGAGCATCGAAGAAGGAATTCGGGGTTCGAAATCCTTCCCGCAGGCACTCTGGGTGCACGACCGGAGTTTCTGCAACAAGAAACAATCAGACAAGAAAAGAATAACGCAATGCAGTGACGAGGAAATATGACTGAAAGTCCTTGACGTATAACGAAATATATCTGAATTTAGAACTGTTAGATCTTGGCTGGGGTATAACCAGATGTTTGAGCGCCAAGTGTGGACGGCCTTGGTCGGTGGGTCGGAACGAATAGCTTTATTTAGATGACGTATAGACGATGACAGATAGTATCCTAATTACATGCCACTTATCAAAAGTCCATTCATTATGTGGTCTTATTTCTCGGCAAGTACCGCGAATTGTCATGTACTGTATATTCACAATCATTGATAAGGTTGAGTTTGTTGGAATCATCAGTCCGACAAGGGTTATTGGCAGCATAGGGTCAGTTTGGCAGCATGCCTCGCCATCTTCAGGTAGTGGTAGACTCAAATGGGTGGTAAAATAAGTAGGGATGAAGTCGTTAAATTGTACCGCGACTTCTCAACGATAAGCTGGACCAAATTGCGCGTTGTGGTTTCAAACTGGACCATGATCGCGACTTGCTTTTCTTTTGGGCATCCGGGCTGTAAAATTGTATGTCTGAGTGTTGGCGTGAGATAGAACAGATAGCAATGTCATTTATGATTTCGCCTGTGCAAATTCGCTGACGAGCCCTCAGTCCGGTAACACCGCCCTTTGATCCTGGATCCTGGTTCATATTCCCACGAAGCTCACCACCTAGTTCGCAAGGCTTCTCTCTTGTCCCTTGTAATCCTGTAGCTTTAGGCCCTTTGTGATTTTCGCTATTTTGTTGATGGAAGCTTCAAACATCGGATAAAGGTTGCAGCATGTACGTGAATTGTCCGGAGTTTTAGTGCCTAATATCAGAGTCAATACTATATACCTGGCTCGCGCGGGGCTGCAGTCTCGATGTAGCTTTTCATCATCTGTTCCCTTTATAATTGAACCAAGCAGTAGGGATGCGCATCCATTACTACATCCAAGAACGCCCTGACGAAGTTGCATGGAAACTGTCTCCAAAGTTATGAAGATGCCATCAATAAACTGGCGTCTCTTTTGTTCCATAACAGCTGCGAAATCAATTAGCTTGGAGAAAGCATGAAGATCTGAAAAATGAGGCGTCACCGTACTTAGCAGCGTTGGGGGAAGCGGGAGATATATTTTCCCCAGGCCACCCTCACTTCCTTTCATGGCAAGTGAAGTCATCTTCTCGAATAACTCGCTACAAGAGAAAACCCACGACACAAACATCCAGGCAACACAGTCTCGACCGTATTCTTTTGGAAGGCTGCCGGCCAGTTCTTTGATCCAAAGCCCGACAACGAATTGTGTAACTTCCTGACACTGATAGTAATCAACAACGACGGACATTTTCGTCAGTGTGGTCAAGTCAACGGATAACGGCACCAGTGAATTTCGACCATGGATGATGTTCATCAGTAGGAGAAGAATTTCGTCATCCCATTCTGCTGCGGCCAGCTGATAACGCACCGGGCACTCATTACCAGACCAGCCTGACGATGAAGCGCTCTCTTTCCAAGGCCCGTTCAACATTGCTTTGAACACAGGCGATGCAAGGGCCAAGTGCCGCGAGGAAAGCCGAAACTTTACGTCTTCACGCTTGATGGTCTCTCCATGCGCTTCTCCGCTGTTATCTGGCAGGCTTGACTCAACAGTAGCTGCTGCGAGGGTTCCCGGTGTTGGTGCGTGAGTATCTTCATCATCAAAAAGGTCATCGTCCGCGCCAGAACTAAATTGCGAGCCAAGAAAAAGCTTCTTCATGGGAATATCGTTCCCTCGCCTCCGTTTGGCACTTTCGTCATCGGGCTCCCACACGGGCTGCGCTGTTTTCGGGCATCGTAAAACAAGTATTGTGTCACCCTGCGGATCTACCTCGAACCGTGAACCATCCATGATTTTGCGGCAATGAAGAGGGGAGACTGGAACAAGAACCACGAACGTCGTTACTCGTGAGTCGTATCGTTAGGTACCTTGTACAGCGAATGGCCCACTTCAATTGAGTTGAGAGATGAAAATGTTTTTTGTGGCCGTGAGAGTCGAGAGTCGAGAGTCGAGAGTCGAGAGTCGAGAGTCGAGAGTCGAGAGTCGAGACAGAGAGGAGATAGATATTGGGTACGTATGTATAGTGTTCTGGACAGGGGATCACCACGAATCAGCTTCGTCGTCTCTTGGGGCATTCAATTCATGTTGGTCCTGTGACTCCTGTCTGCCCGTTCACCGCCCCGTCTCATCATCTGTCGGGATGCCGGAATGCAACCCTAATAACGGCGGGCAGAGTTACCTCAAGTATGATCCCTAGGTAGGTAGGTATTATGTATATATATTGGTTGGTAGGTCCTACATCAGGTATGTACCTAACTCCGTACTCCCTACTCGTAGTCGCTACATAATAGACTGTTGTCGGAAAGGTGCTCAATTGAGACTTCGCTTACGGAGTAGGGAGTTAGGGACGGACCTACATCCGTATAGAACCGCTCAGAAAACCAAGTCTGCAAGACTGAAGTTCTAACCAACAAGTTACTCGTGGGTGAAACTTTTAAAAAAAGACACTCACTACATATCTAAAAAAAAGCCGAGAACTTTGACCTAAGTCGAGAACAAAAATTAGGCACTTTAATTTTGGTGGAGAACCCTCCCATTTCTCGGTCACAAAAAAAAACGGGCTGGGCCGTCATCAATCGCGCTTTGCGCATGGACCATACCGAATTATAGCAACATCAATCCACGCTTTCTAACTCATGAAACTGAGTATTATTAGGTTGTTTTGGTGTATATACGGAGTTCAACTTTCAACGAGTATGTATCCGATTAATCGTCGCAGACGTGCAGATATTGGGCGACGAAAATTGGTGAGAGCTGGAATTTTTCGCACCTATTTTTGTTCTCGACTTAGGTCAATGTTCTCGGCTTTTGTCACCCACTACATAGATACCTAAGTACCTACCTACCTAGGTAAGGTAGGTACCTCATACAGCCAGTCTTTTTTTAGAAGTTTCAGCCAACGGGCCACGAGTAGGAGATACCTAGAGGCAACACTGAAGAAATCGTGGCACATGTCGTGTTTGCCTATTTATATCCAAGTACTCGTGGGTGTAACCTTTTGAAACCCACGAGAGGTATGTACATAGTTCAATTTTCGCTCGGTCTTCCAGGACCAGTTGTCGAATACAGTGAAACTTCAGTAGCGCTTGGTGCCACCCATATGCAAATCTTTTGTGACACAGTGACACTCAAGGCGCCATCAAGACCGCCTACACCAAGCACACACTACCTACTTAATACTAAAGTTTCACTACATATCCTGGAAGGCCTAGCGATGGCCGTCGTTTGGTAGAGTCGCTGGAGAGGCCGTCTGATTGGTGTCAGTCTGTCAGACACCACGCGACAGGAATTCCAGATGCCTTCCACCTCTTGCCCTTATGTATTCAATCGCACACGCCCCGAATGGAATGCTATTGAGGCATAAATTTAACATAACGGATGCCGCAAAAGCTCATCTCGGTGATTCTTGTTCTTGTTCGTCGCTCTTTGTCGATGACTTCGTGTGCCATGATTTGAACTCAGAACGCCTCATTGAGGATTACAACACAGATGCTACATGCGAGGACCTTGAATACACACGTACACGTGTTGTTAGCAGTCGGGAGTTAGGAAACATGGAGTGATACAGTGGAATGGTGGAATATGCCTACAAAGGTCATCACAAATCTGCTGCCAAAGCTCACAATGTTTCAAGGCGAGGGACCGAGGGTTTTGAATATTTTATATAATCTCCGACTTCGCGTCTGCAACTCCGCAAAGCCAGATCTTTTACATTCGACGTGATTGAGAAGTGTAAAGACAGTTTTCCAAGGAGGGTTGGCAGCAGAACAAAGGCGTATTCACTGAATCACTCGCCATGATTGGGATTTGGGGCCTCTCGCCTATTGAACCAAGCTACTTGACAGATCGCGACATGTTCAAGCATAAAAAGACGTTTCAAAGCACGCAATTCGACAGAAACCCTCAGCTTAAAATGGAGCTCATTGAAAAGGTTGTTGGAAATGCCGGTCCGGCATGCCGCATGGGTCATTGGCAGCATGCCTCACCGAGTCACCGAGTCACCGAGTCGCCATCTTCAAGTAGTGATAGACTCAAATCGTGGTACAATAACTACAGATGGAGTCATTGAATTGTACCGTGAATTCTCGACGGTAAGTTGGACCTAATCGCGCATCTTCAGCATGGAAAACTGTAAACGACCCCAATATACAAGGAGTGAAGCCTTGTGGCGGGTTGCTATTCTTTTGGCATCGGCGCTGTAAATTACACGTCTGAGTGTTGGCGTGGGATGAGAAAATGCACTCCCTATCATGATTTCGCTCACATGTACAAATTTGCTGACGAGCCCTTGTTCCAGGAACGCCGCCTTTGATGCTGGATCCTCGTTCATATCCCCCCGAAGCTCATCACCTAGTAAATTACCTAGTTCGCAAGTTTTCTCTCTTGTCCCTTATAATCCTGTAGCTTTAGACCCTCTAGGGTTTTCCATAATTTTTTAACGGGTGTTGTTAAAACCGGACGAAGGCTGCAGCATGTACGCGATCTGTCGGGAGTTTTAGTTCCTACTCTCTGCGACAATGCGATGAACCTGGCTCGCGCCGGGCTGCAGTCTCGATGTAGCTTTTTATCATCTGTTCCCCTTATCATTGAACCAAGCATCATGGATGCGCATCCAAAACTACATCCAAGACTGCCTTGACGAAGTTGCATAGAAACTGCCTCCAAAGTTGTGAAGATGTCATCAATAAATTGACGTCTCCGTTGTTCCATAACAGCTGCGAAATCAATTAGCGTGAGAATAGCATGAAGATCTGAAGGATGAGGCGTCACCGTACTTAACAGCGTTGGGGGAAGCGGTAGGTATATTTTCCCCAGGCCACCCTCACTTTCTTTCATGGCAAGTGAAGTCATCTTCTCGAATAATTCGCTACAAGAGAAAACCCATGACACAAACATCCAGGCAACACAGTCTCGACCGTATTCTTTTGGAAGGCTGACGGCCAATTCTTTGATCCAAAGCCCGACAACGAATTGTATTACTTCCTGACACTGATAGTAATCAACAACGACGGACATTTTCGTCAGTGTGGTCAAGTCAACGGATAACGGCACCAGTGAATTTCGACCGTGGATGATGTTCATCAGTAGGAGAAGAATTTCGTCATCCCATTCTGCTGCGGCCAGCTGATAACGCACCGGGCAATCATTACCAGACGACCAGCCTGACGATGAAGCGCTCTCTTTCCAAGGCCCGTTCAACATTGCTTTGAACACAGGCGATGCAAGGGCCAAGTGCCGCGAGGAAAGCCGAAACTTTACGTCTTCACGCTTGATGTTCTCTCCATGCGCTTCTCCGCTGTCATTTGGCAGGCTTGACTCAACAGTAGCTGCGATGGTTCCCGGTGTTGGTGCGTGAGTATTTTCATCATCAAAAAAGTCAACGTCCATGCCAGAATCAAATTGCGAGTCAAGAAAAAGCTTCGTCATGGGAATATCATTCCATCGCCTCCGTTTGACACTTTCGTCATCGGGCTCCCACACGGGCTGCGCTGTTTTCGGGCATCGTAAAACAAGTATTGTGTCACCCTGAGGATCTACCTCGAACCGTGAACCATCCATGATCATGCTGCAATGGAGAGCAGGGATTGAAACAAGAACCACGAACGTCCTTACTCGTATGTATCGCAAATGGCCCACTGCAGTTGAGTTGGGAGATGAAAATGTTTTTGTGGCCTTGAGAGTCAAAGTCGAGACAGAGAGGAGATATTGTGTACATAGGTACATACCTAGGTATGTATAGTGTTCTGGACAGGGGATCACCACGAATCAGCTTCGTTATTTCTTGGGGTTATCAATCCCCCGTTGGCCCTGTCCGCCCGTTCACCGCCCCGTCTCATCATCTGTCGGGATGCCTGAATGCAACCCTAATAACGGCGGGCAGAGTTACCTCAAGTATGACACCTAGGTAGGTATGTAGATTGGTTGGTAGGTCCTACCTCAGGTCCTCAGGTACTCCGTAGTCGCTAATACATAGACTGTTGTCGGAAAGGTGCTCAATCGGGACTTCGCTTTTACGGAGTAATAAGTACGGACCTACATCCGTACAGAACCGCTCAGAAATTCAAGTCACTTAGAACCAACGAGTTACATACAACAACACACACGTGATACAGACACACAACGGTGGCACATGAGATGATAAGCCCATCGGCCAGCATGTTCTTGTTATCTAATTAGTCATGGGTGTAAGCTTTTGAAACCCAGGAGTATATATTCGATTTTCGCTCGGCCTTCCAGAACCAGTCGTCGAATATAGTGAAACTTCAGTAGCGCTTGGTGGCACCCATAAAAATATTTTGTGACAATCAAGGCGCCATCAAGGCCGCCTACAATTGAACAGTTCACAGTCGCACCAAGCACACGCTACTGAAGTTTCACTACATTCGACAACTCCAGCGGAAATCGCATACTTGGTACCAAAACGATGTCGGCCGACGGGCTCACAAAGCCTCTACCCGGGTAATTGATCATCATGCTAATGGGCCTTTACATCGCCTCGGACGACAGAGCTCGCGAGGCTCTATAGCTGGCTTCGATGCCTGGGCCATGCTCTCGATCGACGGCAGTGCTGATGATGATGTCCGACTCGACTGCCTGTCACTGGCATGTCTGTTTCTTATTCCTGGACCTTGAGGCCGGCCGCGGAGGCTTGTGACGTCCTGGGAGTCACTAATGAGAAGAAGTGAGTTTCGACAATCCCAGAATTCGTCAATGTTATACAGGGCGCAATCGCGACGTCTCTCTTACCAAGGGCCTTCTCAGCACCGGCGGTGACAAAACCGGCTCATCTCTGCTTCTCATCCCGTGCGATGACGCCCACGATGTGATGACGTGGTATGTAGGCTTGTCAGCCCACGCGATAGAGTCGGGCGGCTGCAGCGTTGTGTGATCGTTGCGAACTTGTGGGTGGCTGTCGTCGCCGATGGAGGCCGTGCAGTGTAGGTATGTACCTATGTTCCGGGTTGGAGAAGCTCATCGGTCGTCGAATATAGGCTTTTTGCGCTTGTTTCCATCGGGGATTTACTATTCGCGATAGGACCCTGGCCTGACCAAGATGGATGCGTGCTGGAGCAGTTGAGGCAGCATTCTCTCAATATCCCGGGGAGAGCACCGCACTCTAGGTCTCATGATTCATCCGGCGTGTTTGCTAGCGGAGCAGCGGCCACATCTCGCAGAGGGTCGCGCAAAAGGCGGCGATGTGCCCAAACTTGTGGTGCACTGCTTCGTAGTATGGTTCTGCGTTGAATACACGCGCTGCGACGGCAGCCCACGACGATGCTGTCGTGGGAGACTGGGAGTCTTGCTAAGGGCTTTGGCAATGGCTCCCTCGATGCCTTCTTTAAGGTCGGGTATTGCTGATTGTTGGGATGTCTCGGGAATGCGTCGGTCGCGCTCTTCCGCCCGTCCTCGTTCTGCTCTCGGGTTTTCCACGACCTGCACCATGGAGCTTCAAACGGAACTCCGTCCACACTTTGTCCTGGTGGAGAAGACCTATCCATCTGGCCAATATGCCATAAGCTGTTTTTTTAGTATTCCGGTAGTTGTACTCCACTGCAGGAGCGACGCGATTTCGTCTTGGTTTTCCGTGTTTTGGTGGCTGCTGTGCAGATCACACCCTCCCCGATTGACGGATTCACCAACCTCCGCCCCGCGAACGGGATGGCCTTGATACGCCATCAGGGAGAGGGGTAATCAGGTGCGCTGGTTTCGATTCTGACGATGTTTTCAATTGCAGGGGCGAAGCCGCGGCGCTATCACGGTGCGAGCGATTTTTTTTTTTGGCGTGAAATGTTGAGATGTCAAAGTACGAGCGACCATTTTGCCCATACTAATTCGCTGACGAGCCCTCGGCCCGGCACCACCGCCTTTGATTCTGGCTCATATTCCAGGGAGATGAAGCCCACCACCTAGTTCTCGCTCCTCAATCTTTCAACGTAAATCAAGACACGTCCGCAAATTTTCTCTTTTGTACCTTGTAATCCTTGAGCCTTAGACCATCTACGATTAGCCATGCTCTGTCAAATTCAGGCCTAAGGAGCCGTTGAAGGGTACAGACGCATCTACGTTCAGCCCCAGATTCCAGCGAAAGTACTACACGCCGGACTCGCCTCGCGCTGCAGGCTTGATATAGCTTATGCTCATCCATTCCCTTCAGAAGTGAACCAAGCAGAATGGCTGAGCATTCAAAGTTACACCCACGACGGCCCTTACAAAGATGTTGACATAAATTACCCAAGACATTGAAGATTATGTCGAGAAATTGGTCTCTCTTCCGTTCCATGGCAGCTGCGAAATATATTAGCTTGGAGAAACCGTGAAGATGAGGGATCGGCATACTCAACAGCGTTGGGGGCAACGGCAGATATATTGTCCCAAAGCCACCCTCACTTGTTCTCATGGCAAGTTTAGTCATCTGCGCGAATAAGTCGCTATAAGAGAAAACCCATGACACAAATATCCAGGCAACACAATCTCGACCGTACGATGTTGGAAGGTCGAACTCTTTGATCCAAAGACGGAAAACAAGTTGTGTAACCTCCTGACACTGATAGTAGTCAACGAGGACGGACATTTTTACCAGTGTAATCAAGTCAATGGATAACGGCACCAGTGTATGTCGACCGTGAATAATATTCATGAGCATGAGAAAAACTTCGTCATCCCATTCTGTTGCGGTTAACTCATAGCGCGTCGAGCTAGCAGAGCCATTTTTCAGTGGCTTTTTGGCTTTGCTTGATTTTTCAGACTGGCCTGACGGTGCAGCGCTTTCCTTCCATGTCCCGTTCAACATGGTTTTAAATACGGGCGAGGCAAGAGCCAAGTGCCTCGAGGAAAGCCGAAATTGCACCTCATTGCTCTTGGAGTTCTGTTCACGCGCGTCTCGGCCATCGTTCGGTACACTTGGCTCATCATCAGGAGCGATAGACTCCGGAGTTGGCTCTTGGGTACCTTCGCTATCAGAAGGGCCAGCGTCCTTGTCAGGATTTGATTCCGAGTTAAATAGTTTCTGCCTGATGATTCTATTTCTTCTCGTCCAATTTGTAACTTCTTTTTGAGGCTCCCACACAGGCTGCTCTTTGTTGGGGTATCTCAAAATGAGGATGGTGTCGCCTTGTGGATCCAGCTCGAACCGTGGATCTTTCATGACTTTGCTGCAGTGGAGAGAGAGAACTATGTGAACATCAAGCACGAAAGTCGTATATGTATGTATCGCGAATGGCCAGCTTCAGCACTGAGCAGAGTTGGGAGATGCCGATGGTCTTGCCAGACAGAGAGGAGGTTTTGGTTTCCCGAGCGACGGATCCGAAATGGGGCAGTTTGAAAATTTGGACACGGACACCGCCAATCAGCTTCATCATTCCTCGCCGCCTCCTCCCTTCGTCGAATCGTCACTGGTCAGAATGAGTGGGTGTCGGTGTCCTTTTCAAAGAGCGTTGCATTAGGTACCTAAATAAGGTACCTCTCCGCGAACTGTTTTTGCAAAAATGCCTCACAGTTTTAGGCTGCTTCGTAAATCGTACCTAGGTACTCCGTACCTCCTCGCCGAATTATAGTGGAAATTAAAGTTACAAACAGTACATTCGCCCTGGGCTTTTAAGGCTTGCCCTGCGATGGCACGTGACCACGCACAAGATGCGTGTTGTAGCTTGTCACCGTCTTGTGGAGACTCGCAGACTCGAGAAGCCTCCTTCTTCTCCTTCTTCTGTATCCTCATCAATACATACATATGTACTATTCCTGACGCTCGTCCACATACGCCCCGAGACCAGTCCGTAACACCATGTGTGGTAACATGAAAGTCAAGAACGACGGCCAAGAAGTACTCTACTTTGGAGGCTTTCAGGAATGCAGTAGCGGGCTCAAACGAGCCATTCGGCATAGGAAGGAGGATCTATTGGCCACACAAGGCTGCGCAACCGCGGCGTTGACGCTCTCGCCTGTCGAGGCACGCCGTGAACCAAACATTTTGCGCGGGAGAGTGAACGGATGAAAAACATCATAGAAGAGGAGGAGGTGGCGTTTTCGGATGGAGCAGGTCATCACGATCCGAACGTCAAGTCACGGCTTATAGCGACGCAACTTCGTCTCGGTCCTCCGGCTCGTTTTTCAATATGAGGTTCTTCCTTTCGGAGCCGGACCAGTACCGGGCATGAATCGCTCTTTGAGCTCTCACTCGAGGAGATGGAGGAACGATATCGAGCTAACGGCGACAACATATTCATGCTGCCAGTCTTCGTCTGGAAATCAAGCATCTTCGGTGTGACGGTGACACATGAGGCCAACCGCACTTGAGGCTCTCCATGATCTGAAGGATTCCTATCACGGTGCTGTGTCAAATTTGGATCCAGTAAAGCAATAGTTGCCGAGGCGATCCAGACACGCAATGCTCTCGCGTAGGGCCAGGTCGAGACCGTTGTCGCCGTTGGCTCGATATCGTTTCTCCATCCTCGACCTGGCCCTATGCGAGAGCATTGCGTGTCTGGATCACGTCGGCAACTATTGCTTCACTGGATCCAAATTCGACACAGCACCGTAGTAGGTCTACTTAGAGTTTCAAGTGCGGTTGCCCTTTTATTATTATTATTGAATACTCTACATAGGCGAACCTAAGGATTAGTACATCTTATTACATAAGCCGCAGTAACAAGATGTACTAATCCTTAGGTTCGCCTATCTAGAGTAGGCATGTTGGCCTTATGTGTCACCGAAGATGCTTGATTTCCAGACGAAGACCGGCAGCATTGATATGTTGTCGCCGTTAGCTCGATATCGTTTCTCCATCTCCTCGAACGAGAGCTCAAAGAGCCGCGAAAATCTGCTTAGCATGCCCAGGAACAGGGAAAGTTGAAAAGCCCGCTGGATTGTGCCGGCAGCGGTGCTGGTCCGGCTCCGAAAGGAAGAACCTTGTGTATAGAAACTTGGGCCGGAGGACCGTGACGAAGTTGCGTCGCTCTGGGATAAAAGCTGTGACGCTCGGATCGTGATGACCTTCTCCAGCGTCACGGCCTTACCAGCCAAACGCACATACAATTTTCGGCCTTCCCACTCCTTGGATGACTGTGAGGAACGCATAACCACCCGTTCCGCCTAAAAGGTCAAGTGACCAAGTTGCACGTCTGCAGCTTGATCGTGGTTATGTAGTGCATTGTCACTTTTGCACAGACAGCACTGTACAGACCACACCATGAAGCCTCCTCAATTGCTCAGGAATGATAGCAATTCGCGGACGAGCCCTCAGTCCGGTAGTACCGCTCTTGATCCTACATAGTTCTCATCTCTCGCGTTTTGTCAAGTCAATGAAAGTACTTCTGCAGATTACTTCCTTTGGCTGTTGTAATCATCAAGCTTTAGGCCATCTAGGCCATCCCACAACTTTGCGATATCAGGTTGAAGTAGCGTACGAAGGGTACATGGATGCGAAAGGTAAGTGCACAAATTACTCGAATAGCAAAACCACCGTCCAGATTTTAACGACAATACTGCGGACTTGGCCCGCTCCACGCTGCATGCCTTGTATAGTTCGTTCTCATCCATTAGTGACAGAAGTGAACCAAGCAGCATGGATCTGCAGTCCAAACTACAACCACGACGGCCCTTCCAAAGATCTCTGCACAAGTCCCCCAACAGTTTGAAGATTTCATCTATGAAATGATCTCTCTTTTGTTCCAGAACAGCTGCGAAACATATCAGCTTGGAAAGAGTCAAAAACCGTTAAGATGCGGGGTCGCCATACTCAACAGCATTGGGGGAAACGGCAGATATATTGTCCCCAGGCCACCGATTGATAGTAACAGAGTTTGTGACGATGCGAGCGCAGCGAGGACAGCACGCGGCAGCGCCCCCGGAGGGCCCCCGGAGAGTCGCCGAAGGCAAGGAGGGGAAGGGAGGTTAGGTACGGGGAGGTAGGTATGTAGAGGTTCGTGTATCGCGACCGTTCAGTGAATCCTCGGCACCGGGACCCTTCAGCTTTACTGCCTATAGTCCCTTCGGACTTCCCATTTTATGTATCAATTCGCGGAAAAGCTCTCAGTGGCTCACATTTCCATTAAACGCATTACCCAGTTCTGACCCCCAATTTCGGATGGTACTTCTGGCCGTTGTGATCATCCAGCTTCAGGCCATCTAGGGCATCCCACATTCTTTCGATCTGAAGTTGAAGCAGCTTAGGTATCAATGGTACATGAATGCAAATAGTGCGAAGTCGATAGCTCCATTTGTTCGTATATTCAGGCCAAATCGCATGCTGGGAATACGCAATTGAGGGCATTCTGAAAAGTTTTGATGTATCAGGGTGGGCGGGCATGTGAACACTAACTGGCTAAAGCTGCTCCGCGTGTGTTTGAGAACCACGAGCTTCTATAATCTACCCCCCCTTCTTTTCTCCTTGAGCTCCATAGTCATACCTACTAAAGTAATCCATCCACGAACTGCGGATTCGAGGATTGTTGACTCATTGTTTTTGCATGCATGCGGCGTGGCGTGGCGGGCCTCTATTCTCTTTGGGCCGAGGCTGTAAGACTGTATAAGTGAGTGTTGCTGTAGAATGTCGAGACAGCAATACTTTCCGAAGACCTGTTATGAACTTATGACTCAATGCCCTTAATACTAATTCGCTGACGAATCTTGGCTCATATTTCCGCGAAAACCCAATGATGGGTCCCCCAGGTCTCCATGAGTCAATCCAAGCTTGGCAATCCACGCACACAATTCTGTTGCAGACAGTCTTGCAGACACTTCAGCGGATGTCTTGTTCTGCCTGTCGTGATCAGCCAGCTTTAGGCCATCTAGACCGGCCCACAACCTTTCGATATCAGGTTGAAGCAGCGTATGAACGTTGCATACATGCAAAGAACCCGAATTGTGCAGACTGTACGATTTCCACATCTCCGATTCTAGCGATAATACTGCCGACTTGGCCTGCTCCGCGCTGCATACTCCGTATAGTTCATTCTCATCCATTACCTTCATAAGTGAATCAAGAAGCATAGATGTGCATTCAAAGCCACAACCACGACAGCCCTTCCAAAGATCTTTGCACAAATTACCCAAGATGTTGAAGATTTCATCTATGAAATGATCCCTCTTTTGTTCCAGACTACCTACAAAACAAATTAGCGTGGAAAGACCATGAAGAAAGATGTGAGGTCGGCGTACTTAACAGCATGGGAGGGAACGGCAAATATATTGTCCCCAGGCCACCCTCACATGTTGTTATGGCAATTTTGGTCATCTCCTCGAATACCTTCGTGAAGGAGACAACCCACGACACAAATATCCAAGTGACACAATCGCGACCGTACGTTGTGGGAAGCTTGCCACGTAACTGGAAGATCCAAAGGCCGAATACAACTTGAACAACCTCCTGCAAATGATAGTAGTCGACAATGACGGATATTCTCCCAAGTGTCTCTAAGTCGACAGAGACCGGCACCTGTCGATTTTTACCGTGAACAATGGTCATGACAATGAGGAAATCCTCGGCATCCCATTCCGTTGCGGTCAACTCGTAACGCAGCTGGCAATCAGGGCCAACTTGCAGTGGTGCGCGGGTTTTGGCTGATCCATTACACGGACCTGACGATGAACCGCTTGCTTTCAACGATCCGTTCAACATGGTTTTGAAAACGGGCGATGCAAGGGCCAAGTGCCGCGAGGAAAGCCGAAACTGAACCACATCACGCTCACTGTTCTCTCCATGGGCCTCTCCGCTATCATTTGGCACATTTGACTCAGTTGTAGGTGGGATAGGCTCCGGTGTTGGCTCGTGAGCGTTTTGGTCGTCAGAACGGCCATCCTCCGTGTCAGACATAAAGTCCAAGCCGAACAACTTTCGTCTGCGGGTCTTATTCTTTTTCTTTAGTTTGGCGACTTCGTCCGCGGGCTCCCACACGGGCTGTTTGGTGTTTGGGCATCGTAGAACGAGAATAGTGTCGCCCTGAGGATCTAGATCGTACCGCGGATCCTGCATGATTATCCTGCGGTCAAAGAGGGGAATTCTGTGCGAAATGTTCACGAACGCCGTATCGACAATAACAAATTCAACCGAGTTGGAGATGCTGGTGTTTTCTGTAGATCAAAGGTTGGAACTTGGTTCTCTCTCTGATGGAAGTTTTTTCCCCCGATTCCCTATTAAGGAAAAGCAAACGGGCCATCCTGGTTTCGACTTGTGTCGATTGCAAACGGGTGCTCAGTCAACAGCAGGATGAATGGGCGGGGTCAGTCTGATTCAGTAACGAATTCGAGTGTCACAGGGCATAAGCTTAAGGCGTCCGATGCAGAGAGGTACTCGCCTTTCTATTGTGGATGTCGATTCTATTTCATTCTGTTTCGCTCCCTTTTCACTTTCCTATTGGATTCATTCGATTGCGCATCTCTAGCATGGAAAATGGCCTCCATACGTATCGGTGATGTTATTGTACGTGCAGGTTCAAACTGGGCCCAATGTTGCATGGCGGGCTGCTTCTCTGTTTGAAGTTAACTCTGAACCAAGCTGTAAATTGCATGCTCGAGTGTTGCCGCAAGATGTCGAGACTGCAATACAATCCGAAGAATGATTTGCCACAATGGCCATCGTACCAATTCGCCGACGGACACTCAGTCCAGTAGTACCGCTCTTTATTCTGGTTGACATTTCCCTGGAATCCATTACCAGGTTCTCATCTCTCAATCTTGTTAAGTCGATGCAGGCATGTCTGTGGATTCCTTCTTCTGGCCATTATATTCCTTCAGCTCAAGGCCTTTTAGGCCATTCCACAACTTTTCCATGCCAGGTTGAAGCAGCGCATGGAGGGTACATGAATGTGCAGAGTAATTGCCGGAATAGATCGAAGTGCAGACATATCGCGTTCCAGACTTTAACGACAGTACTGCGGACTTGGCCCGCTCCGCGCTGCACGCCCCGTATAGTTCATTCTTATCCATTCCCCTCAGAAGTGAACCAAGCAGCATTGATGTGCATTCAAAGTCACAACCACAACGGCCCTCACGAAGGCATTTGCACATAGTCCCTAAGAGGGCGAAGATCCTATCTATAAAACGATCTCGCTTTTGTTCCATAACAGCTGCGAAACACATTAGCTTGGAAAGATCATGAAGATGCGGAGTCGCCGTACTCAACAACATTGGGGGAAATGGCAGGTTTATTGCCCCCAGGCCACCCTCACATGTTCTTATGGCCACTTGAGTCATCTTCTCAAATATATTGCTACGAGAGAAAACCCACGACACAAATATCCAAGTGACACAATCTCGACCGTATGTTGTTGGAAGGCTGCCAGACAACTTGTCGATCCAAAGAGTGGCAAAAAATTGAGTGGCCTCCTGACACTGATAGTAGTCAACAAGAACGGACATTCTTCCCAGTCTCTCCAAGTCAATAGAGTGAGGAACCTTCATACTCTGACAGTGAACAATGTTCATGAGCAGGAGGAAATCTTCGGCGCCCCATTCTGTTGCGGCCAACTCATAACGCACCTGGCAGTTGGAGTCATTCTGCAGTGGTGACACGGGTTTGGCTGATCTGTTAGACTGGTCGGACAATGGCGCGCTCTCTTTCCAAAATCCATTCAACATTATTTTGAAAATAGGCGATGCAAGGGCCAAGTGCCGCGAGGAAAGCCGAAATTGTACCTCATTACGGTCGCCGTTCTCTCCGTGCGCCTCTCCGCTATCATCTGGTGTACTTGACTCGATTGAGGGCGCGATAGTCTCCGGTGTTGGTTCGTGCGCATTTTCGTCATCACAACGACCATCCTCCGTGTCAGACACGGAATCGAAGTCAAACAACTTTCGCCTGCGAGCCTTGTTTTTTTGCTTGAGTTTGGTAGCTTCGTCCTTAGGTTCCCACACAGCTTGCTGTGTGTTTGGGCATCGTAGAACGAGTATTGTGTCGCCCTGAGGATCAAGTTCGTGGCGCAGATCCCGCATGATTATCCTGCAGCGAAAAAAAAGTGTGTACGAAAGGGTCACGAACGCCGTATCACGAGTGACAAGCTCAGTAGAGTTGGAGATGCTGATGATTCTGTAGATCCAAGGTCAGACACCACGAAGTCTCCCTTGTTGTTCCTCTTACATATTCTTTTTCTTTCCCGAGTCTCAATATTTCGGGAACGGGGTATGATGCGATTTCATACCATTCTCAATTCGCCTTGATTCGGTTGCCAGCGGGGTGCTCAATAATTCATTATATTAGCAGGATGAATGGGCGGAGTTTGTCCGCAGCCAGGGCATATTGCATAAGCATAGGAGGCAGGTACCTATGTACACGGATGTACATATCGTTGGGTCGTACCTATAAAAAGTTTACACTTTTGCCTACTTTTTGGCGCGTGAATGTGAGGTTATTCTGCCAAGGGCTGCACAAGGTACATAGGTATGTACCTACCTAAGGTACATGATAAGCCATCCCCAACTTGGCAAGTGCGTAGCCGCAACACCTGATGGTCTTTATGTACAGTGGCCCCAAATGAATAACGCGAAAATCTCTCCACTTTTCGTCGCGACGCGTCAATTTAGCTTCATCCAAAAACCAACCCATCATCTTTGAGCAGCCATGTCT